>OVBX01000333.1:0-28084 GCA_900406325.1 Erucastrum elatum
ATTTTAATTATTTCGAAATATTACATATATACTAATAAAATGGAATATTTGAGACTCCGTAAAGCGTCCACATCAGCGGAAATATTTTTCCCAAAAGATGCTAAGTGGCATTATTATTAAAAACAGTAAATAAATAATAAGTAAATATCCAATATACGAAAAAACAAATAATAAGTAAATATACATATAAGATATAGAAATATAAAACAGAAAAAACAGAATAAATAAATACACAATATAAGAAAATATAAAAATTAAATATATAATATAAGAAATAGATAAACTAAATTAAATATATATCTGAAAATTTTATAGTAGATAAATAATTATTAATTACACAATGTAAGAAAAAAATATTACATTAAACATATATTTACTGTATTATAATAAGTAAATATAAAATATATGAAAAATAAAAAATAAGTAAATGTAAAATATAAGAAATATAAAATTACATTAAAAACCTATCTGGAAATAAATAATAAAATAAATAATTAGTAAATATAAAATATTAAAAATGAAAGTACTACATTAAAGATCTATCGTAATATCAAAAATGTATATAAATAAAAAAATTAGAATAAGTAAATATACAAAAAAATACAGTAAACATCTATCTAGACAATATGTAGTTTTACATTTCTATTATTCCTAAATACTTTTATATAAAGAGACTGTTTATCTCGAACTCAAACACGTCGCTAAATTTTTTTTTGTAATGCAACAACACTCATTGTGACTCATGTGGCAGAACAAATTATCGAAGGTGAAATACCCACGTGTACAAATACTGGTAAAAGAGCCATATTCTCAATAATCATTTTATCTTCAATGGTCTCAGACCATCTATTCGTACCTAAGAGAAGACAATTTTCATTAAGAGTATACTATACAATGACCATAAATAAAAACCAATGATAAAGCTTAAAATCAGTGATTCTGAATTTGCGTAAAACATTTTCAGTCATGGCTAGCTATATGTTGCTCTTGCAAAATTAACCTCACATGAAAACTTAAGCATCTTACGAGCACTAGCGGATCTAGAAGTTATTTTGATCCGGAGTATACACATATTTATCAATAATATCAACAGAAGCAAGACATCTGATAAAAAATGTTTAAAAAATATACTGATATTTTAAAATCCATGGTGGGCAACTGCCCCACCCTTTGTCTATGTACATCAGCCACTTCTTACAAGAAGAAAAAAACTCAGGAACTAGAGTAAGTAATATTGTCTACATAGAAATCTTCGACAATTCTTCTAATAGTAAGGTCCGCAGATCATAAATAAATTTATTTAAATATATGCACAAAAACAATATGCATGTCTTCTCACTATACAAATTCATAAATCTGACAAATACAGAGGAAAATCACACCGATGAAAAAAGATGAAAAAATATAGAATACAAAGATGATAATCGATGAAGGAAAGCCTGCTTTATATAGGAAAACATGCTTTGATAAGTTCTTATGCATATATTGAAGAACCAACTTACAAGAAGTGTTTTTCATATAGCTTCATTACTCATAGTTTCTTTTTGTCCAGGCATTAGTGTCTTACACATTCTACACATTTAATCTTGCAGCATAGCGATTGCAAGCATAAAAGAAATATAGACTAGAGATTGTATTTTGAATAAAAATATATGGTTTCTAAACAGTAAAATGAAGATATTGGCAAGAGAAAAATATGGGAATATTACCATGCACATGATTGTTTTCAGTCCTCTCCTTTCAACCCATCACACAAAAAAACAAGAATCATTCTTCCCTAAGAACAAAAAAGATGTAACGTATTACAACTTTTTGGCATGATGTTATGTAGTACTAAACAATAACTAAGAAACCAAGTCCATATCTATCACAAACAAATACACCAGCTATAAACACACGCAAACAACAATAAGACACAACCAAATCTATCATAAACAACTGCAACACAAGGAGTCAGGGATACAGCCAAATCCATATTAATCAATCACACGAATCATAAACACATCCACAGTTAGTATTACAAGTTAAAGAGAGTATCATATTGATCTTTAAGATGTATAAATAGCAGAATCTCAAAAGCAACAAGTAGTGGTGTTGCCATAACAAAATGAAAAGGAACTCAATGCCACAAAGAAGAAGTTTAAAGTTACAAAATAACATGATGCTAACAAAAATAAAATGTGCTAACCACAAAATATTTCATAGATGGAGCATGCAACAAAATCTACCACGAAAAGTCACAGCACGAAACAACCTTAAAAGTGTAAATATAAATCTGCGGATAACATAGTTAAATGATGATAAATGTTTCTATTTTAGACATCGTTAAACACAAAGATCTAATTTTGTAATTTGTACGCAAACTAAACTTAGTCAAAACTAAATATCATAGAAACTCATCAACTAATTTTAATAATTATCTCAATTTTGGCTATACAAAAGAGAGGTCAAGATAGCAATTACGAAAAAGATAGAAACTGATCATCATAATTGATAAAAGAAAACATGATCAAAGTTGAGAGCGAGAAGAATGGTGAAGGAGAAGAAAAAAACTATGTGATGAAACCGCTTGAAACGACTTCCAAATTTTTCTTCAGCTCACTATTCTTCTCTGCACCAATATTCTTTACCTTTAAGTCTATAAATCAATTAGAGAAACTGATTGTGTGAAACTAGAGATTTTTTTACGGAAAAATTCAAGAGGCAAACACGTTATAGAATAGAAAAGAGTTTGTTCTTCGAAAAATGTTTTTTCAAGCCGACAGATTCCACGACAAAAACAGATGATGACAAGCGTACTTGCGATAATATCATTTTACTTTTTGTGTGCGATTGTGAATAAAAGTGAAGGAAAATTTTGAAATTTTAACATTAGATTTAGATTAAGGCTACAACTATTAGTTAGATGTTTATTTGCTAAAAATAATTGAAGTGAAATATTGTTAGAAGTTAGATTAGAACACATTTTTTCAAAATATATATTTTATGATTTTTAAAATAAATAGACTATGTTTATTTGACTAGCTTTTGAATCAGACTCTACTGAGCTGATCAAGTCTCTCAAGCCAGGAAACTGCTTACCAGAGCTCTATGGAGTGGTTGCAGACATTTTATCTTTTGATACTGTTTTTTATTCTGTTTCTTTCTCTTGGATATCTCGGGAGAGAAAGGACGACTAGCACAATATGCAATGTTTGTAGGTGACATTTTGGTGGTTGACGGTGTATTTATGATCCCCAACTAACTAACTTGCTTGGTTAATTAATAGACTAAGTTTTAAAAACAAGACTATGTTCACCTAAATTTATGATTTTCAAAATAAATACACAAATTTGAGATGAAAAATATATACAAAGTAATTTGATTTATATCTAAATAAATTTTATATATTTTTGATTATTTTTATACTTTTTTACCCGCCCTTAGGGCGGGTTTAATCCTAGTCTATTTATATAAAATAGAGTTTCTCTCCTCCCTGAAGCTGCCACATGGGATTCCATGTCACAAAGTTGATGCTTCAGGAGCCAACACGTGTCAACTTCATTAAACACTCCGTTTCATTTATTTTTTTCTTCAAATTGGTTGGGCTTAGCTTCATATTTTGTCTGAGTGTTTTGTTTTATTAAACCCAATCCAATAAATAGTAATATGATGAGTTTGAAACGCGTCGTTTTTTATTTTATATTTTCATCTCTCTCACTTCTCCGTCGTAGGCGATTCTAGGGCTTCAATCGATTATTTCATCTTCTTCCTACCAATCCTTAAATCCATCAGTTACAGATTCATTCCTATTAAATTATTTCTTAAATCCATCGCAGACAATCTATCTTCAATGCCACATTTTCTCTTCGAAGGCAGTGGAACTTGGAGTATAAATAGATAAGCTTTGTTACCCTGAGAATCATCTCCTCATCCCGTCTAAACAAGGCAGTACATTTATTTTTTGATGCAAGTTCTTCTTATTTTTGCAATGTTCAGTTCATGACTCAAAAGGATGATAAAGTATAGGCTCCGGAGAATGATGGCTGTGAAAGAGCCTGAGGTAGAGAAGAAATAGAACTGGAACCGGAGTTTGAAAAACAGAAGGAGAAGAAGGAGAGGAAGCATAAAACTTTGAAGTAGACTCGGGAGAGAACATAGTCAAATCAAATGTAACGGTATAAAACTTTAATTTTTATCAGGCCTCATAAATCTCTTTATAAACCGAGGTTTCATATAACAGCTGGAGAACCGGTGGTTCAGTACCGTTCATGATGAATACCCAAGCCAAGATTGGTATGGCCATTGATGATAAACCCCCTCGAAGTCAATCATTTAAACTTCAAAATAGTGAGTCTCTTTTTCAAATCTTCAATCATATTAAGTTTAAATTGAATAACATGTGATGATGATTTAGTTTGTTTAGATCTGACTAGACTAGATTTGGATTAAGATTTGTACTGATCTCACTTCTTTATGCTCACATGTCTCTATTTAACTTTTGGATGCATTATAGCTTATGTTGTGTCTTATATATATTGAAAAAATATTAGGTAGGCAAAGATGGTAGGAAATAAAGTAGTACGTCTTTGACTGGTTTGAAAACGTAATGATTTTTTTTTTGTTCTAGGTTATTTTTGTAATATAGTTTTTTTCTTTTTATTTTCAGCCTCTAGCCACATATGATTTTAAGAAAAAGTTACAGAATTTACTCCAACCAGCTTCTTCTCTTAAAATCAGTTTCTTTCTTGATTGAATAGTGATTGGTTTCTTCCGGACAAAGCGATTGACTTGATTGATGAAGATAGATCTCTGGTTCGACTATGCCATGCTCAGGTTCATAGTTGCATGTTTCTATTTTCTCTCTATTTGAGTTAAATTCAGAATAGAGACTTTTTTTGTTTAAATCCTAGAAGCTCCATGCTAGAGCTTGAAAATATAAGAACACATAAGGATAACTAAAGAGAAGCATGAATCTGTGGGAGGCCAAGAATTTGAGAAGGTAATGTCTTCGAACTGGTCTTACTGTCACCCAACCCAAAATTATTGTTTACAATTCCCTGAGTTCTTCTCCAACAGGAAGGTTCTCACACTATGACCAGAAAATAGAACGTAAAGACATGATAGTTGTTTCAGCCAAAGACAGAAGTAAGCTGGATTGAAGATGGCCAACAAGGAGGACCTATTGCGACTGAATCCGACATTCAACACATTGTCTCCAGCTGTACATTAATCCCAGTTGATAAAGTTTGATGATTCTAGCCGTTCCCAAGATGGTGCATACACTTCACAAAAGAGTTATTATCCGGCCGATCCTACGTCCATGCGTTGGGATCCAATGTATTATATGTCCTTCATTTTTATCTTTTTGTACATTTTTGTATTTAATGCTACTTGATTCTAAGTATAAAAATCACACATGATCGTTTTCGCGGATAAAATATTTGTAAAATATGCATTTTAAAAATTGTCGTTCACTTATCGGTTTTCATATTTTTCTTTTTCTTCAGGTGATAGTCAAAAGATCACTAAAGGTCATTACAGTTTGTGCATTTACATTATTAAGATTATCAATAAAAAAAGTAGTTAAGATAACTATAATATCTTCACAATTTGAAAATGGTAGTATTAAGAACGTTCAAAACATTGGTAACAATTCTACACACTACTTGAAGTTTAAAAATAGTTGCATGAGTACAAATCAGTCCACATAGAGCATCCGAAGTCAAAACAATTAATTCAAACAAATTCAGATTAACAAAAAAATATAAAATACATCAGAATCACTCCATTAACGGTCGTAACAACAAAATATTATTGCTTAAAATTACAAACAATTTTATGCAAACCAGAAAAAAATAGAATTAAACAACAATTCCGTCCGTAGGGCGGGCCGACCCTAGTATAGTATAACCTCTTCTATCTGCAACTCTCAGGAGAGAAGCAATGCACTTAGTCGTCCACTAGTAAAATAAGTATACTCTATTGATTAATATTACTTAATGAGGTAGTTACATCGGTAATGTTGATCTCAATGTTCTAACTACAATTATTAGTAGGGGAAGACTTGTCAAAGTCAATCGACAACAATCTCCAGTACGGTAGGCTAGATGTTCATGAAACAATTTTCTACTTTTACCAAAATGTTCTTAATCGGTCCTTCTTGTCGCCTAACTTTGCTGTTTCTGATTGTTACCTTTTTCTGACCGGTTATTGTCCTGCCTAAAAAGAAGACGAATCTTTTTAAGCAAGTAACCAGACCATGCCGTTTGTTCTTTGTCATCTTTAATCTTTCTGTTTCTGGTTGGGTTTCATGACTGTGTAAGATTGAGTAGTTATATAGAAATATACCGCTAGAAACTCATATAATATTTTTGTTAGGTATGACCGAATCCAGCGGAAAAATTCGGGAGCGATGGACCTACGATGTGTTCTTAAATTTCCGTGGACCAGACATGCGCAACGGGTTAATAGGCCATCTCTATAAGAGTCTAGTAAGATCTGGGATATACGTATTCAAGGACGACGAAGAACTAGAAAGAGGAGAAGACATTTCCCCAAAGCTGTTGAAGGCCATTGAAAACTCCAAAATTCACCTTGCCGTTCTGTCGCCGAACTATGCTTCATCACGTTGGTGCCTTGATGAACTTGTACACATTATGCAATGCCGCGAAAGGGAGACCGGACATATGTTACTCCCAATATTCTTTGACGTTCACCCAGCAGATGTTCGAGTTCAAATAGGATCATTTGCTGAAGCCTTTCATAAACACCGAAGCCGTTACACAGAGAGCCAGGTGCAGACGTGGAAGGCAACTTTAGCTTCAGTTGCACATTTGCGTGGATTTGTCAACGGGTGAGTTATTTTTAGTTTCATGAACTTCTAATTTAGAACCAATTGAGGATAAGTGGCTCAAGTTTCTTATATATTAATGTCTCATCAAAATTCTCTACATGGGAACCTATATTTTCACAAGTTATTTCTGCTCTGCTATATATGTTAAAAACATTAACCCAAAGTAAAAGAGTGCACGTGTGCAATGTGCAGAGTTAATGATGCAGAACTAATCGAAGATATTACTAGAGACATTCTCCAAAGGCTGCCTAGTTCATACTTGCATTTACCAACATATGGCGTTGGTATTAAATCACGTGTATACCGAATCAATGAGCTTTTGTGCTTTGATTCGGATGATGTTCAAACTATCGGACTCTGCGGGATGGGTGGGATCGGTAAAACGACCCTAGCCAAAGCTGCATATAATGAATACTCACATAGTTTCGAAGGAACAAGTTTCCTAGAGAATTTTGGAGAATCCTTCAAGAAACCTCAAGGGAAGGTTCATCTTCAACAGAAACTTCTTTCTGATATCTTAAGGAGGCATGACAAAGTCTTCAACAATATGGATCATGCAGTGAAACAAAGATTCCGGAACAAAAGAGTACTTGTTGTACTTGATAATGTTGAAGATATTAAGCAGCTTAACTCAACCGCAATAGATTGGAACTGCTTTGGGCCAGGAAGCAGGATAATCATCACAAGCAGAAACAAGCATTTGTTGGAGCAGCTCGGAGTAGTAAATATATACTCACCGGATGCACTTAACGGTAAAGAATCTCTTGAACTCGTAAGCTGGCATTCCTTTTGAACAACGAAACCTCCAGTAGATTTTCGGCAGGTCTCGGAAAAGTTGGTTGAATACTGTGGGGGACTACCCTTGGCTATGGAAGTCTTGGGTGCTTTTCTATTTAAGAGAAGCATTTCCGAGTGGACAAGCACATTGGAATTGTTGAAACAAACTCCCAATGCTGACATTCAAGCAAAACTTCGAATCAGCTTTGATGCCCTAGACCCAGAACAAAAAGAAATATTCTTGGATATTTCTTGCTTCTTCATTGGGATGGATAAAGACTACGTGAATTACATATTGGATGGATGCAAGTTATATCCTGACATAGGACTCAATGTGCTAAAGGAGAGATTTCTTGTCACAGTCCGTGATAACAGGTTAGTGATGCATGGCTTATTACGAGATATGGGAAGAAATATTGTCCGAGGAACATCTCGGAGTAACTGTGAAAGATGGAGTAGATTGTGGGATCCTGACGATGCTATTGAAGTATTGGCAAACAATTCTGTAAGGAACAAAAGTCTTTATGCGTTTCTTTGTATCAACCAAAATTATAAGGTAAAATATATGTTATGGTAATAACATAAGACTAATAAAATAATTTTTTCTCAATATAAGGGTACTGATGCAATTGGAGGACTCAGCATAAAAGTTGGAGCTACGGATGTTGAGAACTTGGAGGCTGAAGCATTCTCAAACCTACTGAATCTGCGACTGTTACAACTCAGTCATGTACGGCTCAAGGGAAGCTATGAATATTTTCCAAGAGGTTTACGATGGTTTTGCTGGTTTGAGTATCCTCAAGACTCTATCCCCATAAAATTACATTTGGAAAGTGTAGTTGTCATGGACTTGCAGTTTAGCAACCTTAAACAGCTATGGTATAATCAAAAGGTAATTTTTTTTTATTTGAATAACTCCCTTTTACTTCTTTCTTAAAGTTTCAGAACTTTTCTTTTCACTCTTGCGATTTGATCATTCACTTTTATGTGTGTGTGGAACTTTTTTCTTTTTTTTTTCTGTACAGCCACAGTTCCTGAGAAAATTGAAGTATCTCGACCTCAGTCACTCCCTCCAGCTCACAGAGACTCCAGACTTCTGGTACCTCCCAAATATGGAGAAGTTGCTTCTGATTAACTGTAAAAAATTGGTCCTGGTTCACAAGACGATACGCATTCTTAATAGAAAGCTGGTACTACTGAATTTTAAAGGCTGCACTGAGCTTCGTGACCTCCCCGTGGAACTATATAAGTTGAAGTCGCTGGAAACTCTCATTCTATCAGGCTGCTCGCAACTTGAGAGATTGGATGATGCTTTAGGTGAACTGGAATCCTTGACAACTCTTAAAGCCGATTTTACTGCTTTAAGGAAACTTCCCTCGTCGAGTAGTCAACTGAAGAAACTGAAAGAGTTATCTCTTGATGGCTGCAAAGATTTATGGAAAGGCAGAGACACTACTCATTCTGATGAAAGCCCTCAAGAGTCTCTACCTACCACTCTCTCATTAACCGGTTTAACCTGCATACCTACCACTCTCTCATTAACCGGTTTAACCTGCCTAGTGACTTTGAGTTTAGGTTCCTGCAATCTATCTGATGAATTAATTCCTGAAGATCTTGGGAGTTTGTCTTGCCTTGAGGAACTTGATCTCCAGGGCAACAACTTCCGTAATTTGCAAACAGATTTCGCTGGTCTTTTGAGTCTACAGATCCTCAAATTGGATAGTTGCGCAGAACTTGAATCCATGTTTAGTTTACCAAAAAAGTTGAGGTCCTTTTTTGCCAGCAACTGTATCATGTTGGAAAGAACGCCAGACTTATCAGGGTGCTTGGCGTTGCAATCTTTGCACCTCACAAATTGTTTCAACCTTGTTGAGACACCGGGGCTTGATACACTGAAAAGGGTTGGAGTCATCCATATGGAAATGTGCAAGGGCATATCAGATACTTACAGAGAAAGAATCATGCAGGTTTTATTTTATTTAACTCTTCACCTCCTAACTTGTTGAATTGATTTCTGATATTTTTTTAAAAAAATAAGCGTCCTTTAGACTGCTTTACTCGTAGATACAGTTATTAGGAGCGTGTCATTGGTTCTGAATGATGATCTTTCTTTCTTACAGAAATGGGCTGTGGATGGCAATGGGGGAATATTTGTCCCGGGATCAAGCCTTCCAAACTGGGTTAGCTTCAAGAATGAGAAGCATTCAATTTCTTTTACTGTGCCTAAATCTTTGAATCCTGATGATCTGGTTGGGTTTACCTTGTGGACACCATATGTGAGCCAACAAAACGATATGTTGTCTGCATACTCTTCAAGAATCACACTTAAGAATCAAACCAAAGGAGATATATGGAGTCTCAATCCAGCAACAGATCACATTCGCATGTACCGTGAAAAACACATCTGGCAGGGACATTTTTCAAATGAAGATTATAACTTACAAATAGGGGATCAAGTGGAAGTTTCTGTGGATTTTGGAGACCAAATCTCCATTCTTGAGACAGGACTAAGTTTTGCGTACCGAGAAGAAGACACTGATTCATCAGACTCGCACACTTCAGAAATTGGCCATGATGAGATCATAGATGAACAGTTGGTACTAACAGAGGCCAGTGTTGATGATGAACTAGTCATGGAAGAAACCCAAAGTAAACCTCGTAGGTAAGCTGTAACAAAAAGAACTGTACAGCGACCGTCTCTATAAATGATTGTTAGGTTTCTCATGGAGTTTTTTGTTTTTTGTTTTTGTTCGATTGTATTCCTAGGAAAATTGGAATGGGTTTGAAGACACTTGTGGGCGCGTTTGGTTTGTTGACAATGACAGTCATTGTTCTTGGAAAACATAATGGACTCCTGCACCGCCAAAACCGCCTTCGCAACATTGAAGGTGGAAAGAATAAGGAGAAAGATGCAAGACTCAAGTTTTTCTCCCGCCAAGGTTTCTTGAACTAGTTACTTGATGAATTGCAACAAAAAAAAGGGGGAATTTGCTAAATATGACTCAAAACATGATTTTAAATGGAAAACTATACCCAAACTTGAATCAAACATAACACTAACTTAAAAACCTTTAGAAAATATAGTTAATCCCTTGTGACCCAACAAAAAAACAAAACCAAATTTTACGAATATAGTCTCAGAAAATTTTCTGAGATACTGGAAGATAAGTCTTCTAGTGTAATTGATCTTAAAAGTAATTTAAAAATTTTTAGAAAAATATTTTGACTAGTGAAAAATTAAAATCATGTAATTATAAACATGATTAAGTAATATAAATTAATATATAATAAAATTGAATAGTTTTCAAGATAGATGAGTGAAAGTAATTAATTATAATATTCTTTTGTTTAGGGTTTGACAACATATGTTGTAGTATTGTATGTATTTTTAGGGTTAGATTTTGGAAATCTTAATTTTTTTTTTTGAAAAATTAAAATTTTACCTAGATGTATTTATTTCTGTGTATAGTAACTATTTTTTAAGTTTAGTTTGATTTTATAAAGTATTTAGTTAGTTAGTTTAGTTTAAGAGTTATGTTTAAGGTTTAGAAGATTAACATGTAAGTCGCCTAGTAAATCTTCTATTTTAGTTTTCCGTTAAAATATTTTATTTTCCCTCTAAAAAATATGAAGTCTTCTCGACGACTTACAAGTATGTCATCTATGAATTCTTCTAGTAGAAGATTGCTTGAAATTCTTCTGAATTGAAAATATATAATTTTCTTGAAATTTTTGTCTTTATATATAAAGAAAAATTTACACATTTTATACTCCTTTCAAATGGCTGCAACAAAAATATAATGTTCTTCTTTGTAAAACTCTCCAACCTCTCTATAATCTCTAGGAAACTTATAAACACCAAACTTTATGTCAATTTATTGTTTTTATCTCATGTCTTTTTCACTAATTTATCTTGTTTTGCAGGTTTTTTCATCACATGGTTCTCATGTTCGACTCATTTAAAGGTATATCAATTAATTTTAGATATGTATTTTTGTGTGTTCTATAAAAGTATAAAGGTAGACCTATCTAATCTTCCACTCAATTTTTTTATTTAACTATTTGAACAATTTTGGATATGCAGGTCTCTCAGATCTGGATTTGGATATGTAGGTTTTTCAGATCTGGAAGACTTCTGGGAAATCTTCTCAGAAGTTTTCTAAAATATAATGCATTAAAAGACTTCCAGGTCGACTTCATGGAAGACTTGTGGAAGAGACTTCCTTGAAATCGTGTGATGGAGTCTTCTCATATGTCTCCCTTTCATAACATATCTTAGCGTTTTGGTGAGTTTTTATGTATGATTTTTTTTTAATTTGGTTATGTTGCATAAAAGTCTTACCTTTTTCCAAACAAAAACTCTATAAACCCACTCTAATCTTTTTGACTTGAAAACACCAAATTTTATATGAATTTTTCATTTTTTTGTTTCAGTCTTTCTCACTAATCTATCTTTTTATTGCAGATTTTTAATCAGATGGTTTTCATCTTCCACTTGAATATGTATGTTATGTTTTCTATAAAAGTATGTATATCTAATCTTTCACTCATTTTTTTCTGTTGTTAAGTCATTTGAACGTTTTTTTATATACAAGTTTTTCAGATCTGGAGTAGACTTTCGAGAAGACTACCCATAAGTCTTTCAAAGTTTTCTAAAATATAATGCACTAGAAAACTTCCAGGAAGTTATTTGATAGAGTTTTCTTCCATATCAAGTGGAGTTCAAGCTTTTCTTTGTAGAGAATTGATCTATAATAGTTTTGTTTGTGGTGTTTTCTGTGATTTGCATGTGTACTCCTTTAATTAGTTATGATTGTTTTTGTAAATTTGAAGAGATATCTATTCTATTAATTTTCCAGCATGACCAATTGATATGGGGTTATGTCCAATTATTATTATTTCATGTTACTTTTCTAAAAACAGTTACTATGTGTATGTTTAATCCTATTATTAAACATACAGTTACTAATCACGTTATGTTTAATTCAAAAACAGTTACTACGTGTATGTTTAATCGTATTGTTTTATACTATTAAAGCAGAAGCATATTATTTTTTTTACTAAATATACTATTTTATTTCAAAGAAGTTGCATGTTTCATTAAGAGTATTTCTGTGTGATTTTGTGCATATTCATTTAATGAGTCTTTAATTATAGGACCTAACTTTTTTGCTCCTTTAATTCTATGGTTTTGGGCCATTTGGACCGATTTTAATATTTATCTAAGTTCACATTTCTTGTTTGGGTCATTTGAGCCAAATTTTAATATTAAAATTAACAGACATTTACACATTATTATTATTATTTATTTTTTCAATATAATTAAAATTTTCTTAAAATATTTTAAGATATATAATGAAAAGATTTAAAATTTAAAAAATATAATATTAGGTTATTAACAAATTAAATCTGTTAAAAATTATCTTTTTTAAAAATTTAGTACATAAAAGTGAAGATTGATTGAAAATTTTCAAATTACCACTTTTTTTAAAAAAATATTAAGTTCAATTTTTAAACATAAATACCCATTTATAAAATAAAAATAAAACAATACAATAAAAATATATGAAAATATTTCATTTCACAAACTTATTCAAAATTTATTAAAAAAGGAAAAGAAAAATTAATCCGCGATTTTAAAGCGCAGAAAAAATGACTATTACGGTATTACCACGCGTCCCTCGTTCGTAATAATGGGCTTCTCATACTAAATGGGCCTAAAATACCTATTATATGTCCGTTTTAATTCAACTCGACTACACCCAATAGAATATTTCCACGTGGCTTAATGTTAAACGAGACCGCCAAAACCTGGTGACGTAGACTCTTATCGCCGGGAAGTTTTACAACCACTGATTTCCAGAAACAGCAAAGCTTCCAAAACCTCTTACTACTCCTTCTCCGGCTTACCGCCACCTTAGACGATTCTCTCTTCCCCAGCTTCTATGACTTCCATTCTCAACTCCGTCTCCTCTATCCTTTCCTCCAGAGTTAACTCCGGCGAACGACTCGGAGCACTCTCCATCCGGAATCCCGTCGAGTTCACTCGTCTACGCCACGGTCGGTCTTCTGGTACATTCCGTTTCCCTAGTTGGATGCTGAGCTCATTCCTTCGATTTATAAATTGATTTTATTACATTCATAGGGCGGAGATTGGTTGTGCGTGCGGCGGAGACTGATACTGATAAAGGTCCTTTTTGTAGCTCTTTTTTTCGAATTTTCATTTTCTTATAAGCTTAATGAGTTTGAATCTCGATGGCAGTTAAATCTCAAGTACCGGACAAGGCACCAGCCGGTGGTTCAAGCATTAACCAGCTTCTTGGTATCAAAGGAGCTGCTCAAGAGACTGTAATCTTCTCCGCCTTACCCAAAAAAAAATTTAAAAAAATTCTCCAATGCATATGAATTTTAGGTTTGGATATTATCGAAATTTATAGAAATGAGAATAAAATCATCATAATTGTGCATAGTAGTGATGTTGACTTGCATAGTGTTAGGTGTTTCTTTAACCTCTTTGGGTTGGTAACTATTAAAAAAAAAAACATAACGTTTTAGGTAGCAATTATGTAGGAATGTCTACTACTGCATGTTCAGTGAGTTTTTTTTCACTTATTCCTGTGTTCAGAATAAATGGAAGATTCGTCTTCAGCTTACAAAGCCTGTCACTTGGCCTCCATTAGTCTGGGGAGTTGTCTGTGGTGCTGCTGCTTCAGGTTACATTGTCATGATTTTTTTAAATATATTTTCTCTTTGCAATCATTTTGAAGTCTTCACCACATATTTTTCTTTCATGTTTTTTTCTTCTTCTGGCAGGGAACTTCCACTGGACTCCAGAGGACGTTGCTAAGTCGATTCTTTGCATGTTGATGTCTGGCCCATGTCTTACTGGTTATACACAGGTCTGGTGTAATTAGACCAAAAGGCTGACTTGTTTGTTCTTATGCTGCTAACAGATTTTCTTTTGATTTCCAGACAATCAACGACTGGTATGATCGAGATATTGATGCTATTAATGAGCCCTATCGTCCAATTCCATCCGGAGCCATATCAGAGCAAGAGGTACCTGATGCAGACCATTTTCAGCTTTTCAGATCATTAGTTTGTTTGATAAATGAATTTCTCTGTCTTGTTTTGCAACTCAGGTTATTACACAAGTCTGGGTGTTGTTACTGGGAGGTCTCGGAATTGCTGGAGTCTTAGATGTGTGGGTAAGTTGATTGTTTTGATTTTGGTAGTGCAGTTAAAAGGGCACATCAGGATTACTAAACCTTCCCTTTTCAGGCCGGGCATACCACTCCCACTTTGTTCTATCTTGCTCTGGGAGGATCTTTGCTCTCTTATATCTACTCTGCTCCACCTCTGAAGGTAAGTTTCTACACCTAAGTTCAACTGTTGTAGTGATAAAACATTCCGTGTCTTCTCCCTAGTGGAAGAAAACAAGTTTTGGAATTTAGAACTTATCAATACATGAAATGGATCTCTTTGCAGCTAAAACAAAATGGATGGGTAGGAAACTTTGCACTGGGGGCAAGCTATATCAGTTTACCATGGTAAGATAATCTCACATCAATGTATACCATGTTCTCATCTAATTGATTTTTTTGTTTCCTTGTGTTCGCTTTATTGATAGGTGGGCTGGACAAGCTTTGTTTGGCACTCTTACACCAGACGTTGTCGTTCTAACACTCTTGTACAGCATAGCTGGGGTACTCTTCTTGCGACCTTTGTGATGTTTTTGTGATCTTTTTAACAGCCTGAATTTGCTTCATGTACTTGTGTCATACTGCAGCTGGGAATAGCCATTGTTAATGACTTCAAAAGTGTTGAAGGAGACAGAGCAATGGGCCTTCAGTCTCTCCCTGTAGCTTTTGGCACTGAAGCTGCAAAATGGATATGTGTTGGTGCTATAGATGTTACGCAGCTCTCTGTTGCCGGTATGTAGTGTTTTGCTCAGCTGTGGCAAAATACAAACTAATGAAACTGAATGGTTCTCCTTGGTCTCTGGGGACGATAGAGAAATGAGCTAATGAAGAGCCCTGATGTGTGTGTTTGGTTGATATCATCATTAATAAATGGCTATCTTGTTGCAGGCTATCTATTAGCGTCCGGCAAACCTTATTATGCGTTGGCGCTACTTGCTTTGATTATTCCACAGATTGTGTTCCAGGTAAAGACACAATTACAGTGTCATATCCAAACTAGCTTCATTCTTGTCACTCGTCTGATTATTACACTTGTTTCAAACTTCAGTTTAAGTACTTTCTCAAGGATCCTGTCAAATACGACGTCAAGTACCAGGTAAGTCATCTAGTGCGCATAGTGATGTAGAGTTTGTCTTACTTTGAAATATCTAAAGAAGTTGAAAGCTGATAGGTCTTTTAATGAGAGAAAACACTGGTTGATTACAGGCTAGTGCACAGCCGTTCTTGGTCCTCGGCATATTCGTGACGGCATTAGCATCAAGTCATTGAAAGGAGTTTTGGCCACAAAGCAAACGTGCTATATTGCGAACCATAAATTTGGTTTAAGTGGTGGCATCGACTAGTCTTAAGACGCTGTAAAAATATAATAATGTATGTACCATCACAAGAAAGTAAACAACTCTTGTTGTATCAAGCTAGTCGTGACAGGTGAAACTGAGATCGCTATGTAAAGTGTTTCTGCGGAAATGTGTTTCTTAATGCAAAAATTTCGGTAAAAGAAAAGTCATGTCTACAAAGTTAGCATTCGTTCTCTAGTGGGCCGGTGTTCACGTATTAGAGAGAGGCAAGAGACAGCAATTTAGAAACGCATAAAGCAAAGTATATAGGATTCACCCTAAAACGACATCGTACGAAGAGATGGCACAACCCTAGTGCTATTTGAGCCACCACCACCTCATTGCGCTTCTCACCAATTTCTTCTTACCCAAATAACTCACACCCTCTCTCTTTTAAAACCCTAACACTTTTCTCTTCCCTGTTTCAATCCTCGAGAGTCACCAGAGATGAGTTCGGACGATGAGAGAGACGAGAAGGAGCTGGATATCACCTCCTCTGAAGTCGTCACCAAGTACAAGAGCGCCGCTGAGATCGTCAACAGTAACAATCCCTCCCCACTTTCTCTTCTCTTTTCCTAATTGGATTATTAGGTTTCAGGTTTTAATTCTTATGTGCTGGAAAATTGCAGAGGCGTTGCAGGGGGTATTAGCTGAATGCAAGCCGAAAGCCAAGATTGTCGATATCTGCGAGAAAGGAGACTCCTTTATCAAAGAGTTAGTATTTATTTTTTTCTTTTCTCATAGTCTGGTCGGCATAAAGATAACATTGCTCATATGTTTTGTTTTCTATGTTGTAAAAAAGGCAAGCGGGGAGCATGTACAAGAATGTCAAGAAGAAGATTGATCGAGGTGTCGCTTTTCCGACATGTGTTTCCGTTAACAACACCGTTGGTCATTTCTCTCCCCTTGCCGGTGATGAGGCTGTGTTGGAGGAGGGTGATATGGTCAAAATGTATGCACAATTAGCTCTCTCTCTCTCTCTCTCTCTCTCTCTCTCTCTCTCTCTCTCTTTTTTATGTGTGTTCTGTCTGTATTGTGTTTTATATCTGACGATGGCTTCTTTTGCAGTGATATGGGATGTCATATTGATGGGTTCATAGCGCTTGTTGCGCACACTCATGTTATTCAAGACGGACCCATTACTGGACGCAAAGCTGATGTTATGGCAGCTGCTAATACTGCCGCTGAAGTTGCCTTGAGGCTAGTACGTCCTGGGAAGAAGGTAAACAGTTTATTTACTGTTTAAAAATTGTTGAAACTATAGGCTTGGTTGGTTTTTGAATGATTGATAACGTTTTGCAAACCCCCAGATGATGAACACTTATTTTTTGGCTATGGATTATCATCCATATGATGCTTATTTGTCATAGTTACTCTGATGGGAACTTTTTAATTCTATTTTAGCATGGTTAGTTATCTCAACTTTGCTGAGCTAATCCTATTTTTTTTGTTTTCTTTTGTCATGTTGGTTTTCTCGTTTACATCCCCCAACCCAATGATGGAAACTTCACTAAGAAATGCTATGGATTTACATCCAAATGAGGCTTTAATGTCATAGTTACTCTGATATGGGGTTGATCTATAAATAAAAATTTACTGTTAATAGTGTTATTGAGTTGGTAGTTTCTTGTTCGACTCTACAACATACTTACAAGCAAGACAATATACTTTTTTTTGCTTTATTCGCAGAACCATGCAGTCACTGAAGCTATCCAGAAGGTGGCTGATGCTTATGACTGCAAAATTGTGGAAGGGGTTATTTCTCACCAGATGAAACAGAATGTGATTGATGGAAGCAAGAGTTTCCTAAGTGTAACCACTCCGGAAACAAGGGTTGATGATGTTGAGTTTGAAGAGAATGAAGTCTACGCAATCGATATTGTGGCAAGCACTGGTGATGGCAAGGTAAATTTTGCCTTTTCTTGATTTCATCTTGATGACCAATTTTGCAAGGCTTCTGCAATTGCTATCTGTTCTCATACTCTTTTGAATTTGCAGCCGAAGCTTTTAGACGAGAAGCAAACAACTATTTACAAGAAGGATGCGGCTGTTAACTATCAATTGAAGATGAAGGCCTCCAGATTCATATTCAGTGAGATTAAAGAGAAGTTCTCCCATATGCCATTCACTGCAAGGTGTCTCTATTTTGTTCCTCGTTATATTTTTAAATGTTATCGCATCAATTAATGTTGCTTGATAATACGATGAATACAGGTCACTTGAGGAGAAAAGAGCACGTCTTGGACTTGTGGAGTGTGTGAACCACGGACATTTGCAGCCATATCCTGTTCTCTACGAGAAGCCTGGTGATTTTGTTGCCCAGATTAAGTTCACAGTTTTGCTGATGCCAAATGGATCAGACAGGATCACTTCACATACACTTCAAGAGCTTCAACCAACGAAGACCATCGATGACCCTGAGATCAAAGGGTGGTTAGCCTTGGGTATCAAGAAGAAGAAGGGTGGTGGAAAGAAAAAGAAAGGTATAAAATTTACAGACCCAATGCAATCAAACATTACTTGATGTTTGTAATGAAAAAGATTCATGATTGATTATGGTTGTCTTTGCAGCAGCCAAGAAGGCAGGAGAGACCTCAACTGAGGCTGAGCCAATGGAAGCAAGTAGCAGTGCTCAAGAATGAAGGAGATCTATCTCTCTTTTGTTTCTTTCTTAAGAATTTTTGGAACTTTCCGGTTTTTGTAATGTTCGAGTTTCAGAGAGTTTCTTCGTAGAGAGAAAAAGAAACAGAACAATACACTACTTGATCAATTTGCGTCTTTTTGCACAAACCTTTATCTGAATGTTCATCATCATTCATTGTTCTGATCGACTTAGGTCATGAGTACACCACTTTAACTCTCGAATCAATGACTCCTAGGGCTTTTAGTTATAGTTTTGCGTATCCAACAAATCTAATTCATTTCGGTCTATGTTGGTAAAATGTCACCGAGCTTTTACATTAATATTGATCTGATTGTACCTGATGCCTCTTAGTTTGCAAGTTTGCCAGGTATCAAACATTCTTTTCTGCGAAAATTAATCAAACCTGATCGGTTCCGTTCATGTTCGATTAAGAGCTAGGTTCCAATTGGCCATTATTGATTCGGTTTGGTTGTCGGCTAGTTCATTTAAAGAAATAAAAAAACTAACTAAATCTTACCAATTTATACCTAAATCAAACCAAAATTATGTATTGAGTTTTGAAATGTATTATCTGGAAATTTTTTTTAACAAAGATTACCTGAATTTTTTTTTAAAAATTAAATCATGATCTAACTGAAAACTAAAACTAATCAAAAAATTAATTACCTGAACCAAACTAACCGTTTGAACCGAACCGGTGTGTGCTTATGTTAATCAAATATATAAAACACTGGTAAAAATAAGTCGACACAACCAAACCCTCTAAAGCACCCAGAAGTTTCGTAACGTGGTCCAATAGTCAGTGGGCGGCTTTGTATCTACTTTCTCCATAAACCTCTCGCACTTTCTCGGAATCTGATTTCCCACGAGAACAACATGGCGGCTAGATTCATACTCCGTCGGACTTCTCAGATCCTCCGATCCATCCCAAAACACCCCCAAATCTTCAAATCTCCCAAACCGATCCTCCATCCCTTAACCCCCACCGCCTCACCAGATCTCTCCCTCCTATCTCCCTCCCCCCTCCTCCTCCGATCCCTCTCCACCCTCCGCCGCACCCCGACCCGGCCCAAGAAGATCGACATAGGCGCCAAAGCCCGCCAGATGCAGAACCGCCGCCTGTGGACCTACGCTCTAACCTTCAGCTGCATCGCCGGCTTCGTGGTGATCGTCCTCAACCAGTTCCAAGACCAGCTCGTCTTCTACCTCACCCCGTCGGACGCGATGGAGAAATTCGCGGAGAATCCGACGAAGAACAAGTTCCGCCTCGGGGGGCTGGTGCTGGAAGGGAGCGTGGCGCAGCCGGCGGCGTCTCAGGAGATGGAGTTTGTGATAACGGATCTGATAACGGATATTCTGGTGAGGTATAAAGGTTCGTTGCCTGATTTGTTTAGGGAAGGGCATTCGGTTGTGGTGGAAGGTTTTATTAAGCCGTTTAGTGATGAGGTGAGGAAGGAGGTTTCGACGAAGGCGGTTTCGGGGAAGGCGAGGGGGCTTGATTGTTTCTTCTCGGCGACTGAGGTTTTGGCTAAGCATGATGAGAAGTATATGCCTCAGGAGGTTGCGGCTGCGATTGAGAAGAATAAGAAGATTATTGAAGCCAATCAAGAAGCTGCTAAAGTTGCTGCTTCTTAGATGGTATTGAAAGGTGTTGCAAGTTGGAGCATTTTGGTGGGTGTTATTGTTCATGTTATGAAATATAATTGATTATTATAGATTCCGGAGAATCAGGAATGTTTTTGTTCCTGGAAAAAAAAACAGTGATTTGATTTTTTTGAGAGTTAGGGGGAGAATGGAGATTTACTCTAAACTGCAGCTTTTGTTTGGATCGCACAAGGCTTAAGCTAATCTGTTTTCTTGTTATATTGATCAAATAAAGTAAACAATTTTACGAGGGATTGCTTGGCAACCAGGTTAGATTGATCTAGTGAAGCACTAGTATCATTTACTGTTATAACTTATTACCAGAGGAGACGCATGTGTGATGATCCTTGTTCTTATCAAATACTAGCCTGCTTTATAGAGAAGTTGGGGACATATATCTTCTTCCATAGTTTTTGCGTTTTTTTAAATTGGACGTTATGGTCGAGCTTTTTGTTACGCATTCCATTTTATTTTCCAAGGAAATTCTGGCTCTGAACATTTCAAGTTTGAATCCCCTGGTGACTCTATTGCCTTGAAATCTTTTAGGGTTTAGTACTCTGTGACATTGGCCTCTGTCTTGGCACTTCCAGGCGTGTCACTTGATCACCAGCTAGTGTATTTGTAGTATCGATTGCTACTGAAATTTGAATCTCATGGCATGGGATGGTCTTTCTGTGCATCAAAAGAACTCTAGTGGATGATATATGATTCAAATCATGTAATACAGGCAATCGAATAAAACCAAAACCCATTTCGGTCTTGATCGCCAACTCCATAAGCTCCAGATTTTGGAGTGATATTGTGTGCTTTGATCAAACTTATATATGGGGCAAACCACCCATTACTACTCTGTTAAGTTATGGACTATTCTTTTTCTGGTAACCAATTTCGGATCTGTTAGTCCCTTTCAGAAGACAGTATCAGTGGTCATGAGTTTTCTAATATGTTTGCTCTCACATTTGCTCACGACGAATCTCTCCTATGTATTGTGGCGGTTATGCCGGCCCAGCACAGTCCGTCCTGTCTAAGTAGAGTCACTCCGTTTGCTTCAAATTCCAAATCAATTCGACCGTCCCGTTCCATCTGGTCCGGTTTACTAAATTCAGAACCGGGTTTTGGTTTGTGGTCTGAAGTTAAGCAAAAAGTTGAAAAAAACCCCCCACGTCGGTGTGGAGAATCTGTATCACATAAGAAGGAAAAGGTGAATCTTTCAATACAGTGCGAAAACCCTAATCTTGGGGGTTTAATCCCATTCAAACTTGCTCCGAAGACGACGATGAATAATTACTCAACAGACGATTCGGAGTGGGAAGTGAGACCTGGTGGTATGCTCGTCCAACGAAGAGACGACGCTTCCTCCTCCTCCTCCGACCCACAACCTCTCCACGATCCCACCTCTGCTTCCGCCGTTTTCGGCCAGACCATCAGGATCAACGTTTCCCATGGCTCATCGCATCACGATCTTCATGTTTCTTCCCACGCCACTTTCGGTAAAAAAAGCTCTCAACTTTCGCCTTCTGTCAACTCATTTCGCAAACGAAAAACTCTTTCTTTTGGGTTGTGTTAGTGTAATTGAAACTTTGAGATCTTTAAAACTCTGGATGTGATTGAACAGGGGATGTGAAGAAAGCCCTTGTCCAGAAAACTGGATTACAGGCTAGTGATCTGAAGATCTTGTTCAGGGGTGTTGAGAAAGATGACGCTGAGCAATTGCAAGCTTCTGGTGTTAAGGATGGGTCTAAGGTTGTCCTTGTGGAGGAACCTAGTAAGAGAGTTGTTGAACAGCCTCCTCCAGTGATGACCGAAGAGATGGCTAAGTCTATTGCTGCTGTTAAATCTGTCTCGGGAGAGATCGATAAGCTCTCTGATAAGGTGAGCTTCTTTAGAGCTGCAATCTTCTTCTTTTTTTTGGTTTTGTTATTGGATTGTGTTTAAGCTGATTTTGCCTTTTTGGAAAAGTAGGTTGTTGCTTTTGAAGTTTCTGTTAATGGAGGGACGAAAGTTGCGGTGGAGGAGTTTGACATGACTGCTGAGCTTCTCATGAGGCAGTTGCTTAAACTGGATGGTATAGAGGCAGAAGGAGAAGCTAGAGTACTGCGTAAGGCAGAGGTTAGTCTTACATCTCTTACATTCTTCATCTATGTGCATCATAAACTATGTTTCATCCATATGAGTTATGAGGCTTTGGGAGGAGTTGCAATTATCTAAATGTAGGCTTTGGTTGATGTACATTTAGTTTTTGCTCAGTTAGTTGTATATGTCGACTTTGGTAAATGTACATTTGGATTCCATTTACAGATTTTTGCATACTTAGTTGAAAATGTAGAGACACTGATATACTACATTTGGATCCCATATATAATTTGTGGTCAGTTAGTTGTAATGTAGAGACTTTGGTTATGATACATTCGATGAGACTTTCATCTCGTGCTCCACTGAATCACTTTAGATGTTTCTTCTAAATTTAGCAGGGATATAGATTTGATTAGTAGGGTTTGTTGTGTTGCAGGTGCGTAGGGTCCAAAAGTTGCAGGAGGCTGTGGATACGTTGAAGGGAAGATGTTCAAATCCGTTTGTGGATCAGAGTAAAGCAGCAGCTGTAAGCACTGAGTGGGAAACATTCGGAAACGGTGTTGGAAGCTTGAACCCTCCTCCTCCTGCTTCTCCTTCTGCTAATGTAACTCAAGACTGGGAGAAATTTGACTGACCATTTTATTATTGCTACGTAGTACGTATCCAAAAATAAATAAAGAAATATTCTCTTGTTCCTTTTAAAGTACTGTTGTTAAATGAGAAAATGATCAGAAAAGTTTCGGTTTTATCCTTAGAATGTTTATATGCATCTCTCAGTGTCTGAATCTGAATACGTGTTTTATACGGCTGTGAGGTTTGTATGTAGTAGTTTAGGTCTCGATTTTAGATTTTCTTTTTTTTTTTCTCTCGATTTTAGATTTTCTGATTATCTTCCCGATCAAATAACCCATTTGAATTTTATTCGGTAGATTTTTTTTTGTACCAAATAAACTGAAAAACCAATTAAACGGAACCGTAATATCCGCAGGCCTACCTTAAATTATAGAAGGTGGGGGGACATAGTCACATAGGGAAATAGGCGAGTGATTTTGGTGGTGGTAATGTACAAAACTGTGTAAATAGTACGATCCGTGCTTTGGGATGAAAGTTTCCTCTTTAACTAAAACGACATTCTGAGGTGTCTCACCCACATGACCTTTGTGTGTTTTCTTCATTCTCATCTCAATTATAGATGTTCCAATGAACTATATTTATTTTATATTATAATAATTCTTATGCCATCACACAAAAACTAAATCAAACCAGCAATATCAGACTTAATCATAATTCTTGATTTCAATACGCTTACTTCCTTTAATCATAAACTATAAGAACAATTAAGAGTAAAACGTGTTGACATGACTTCGCCGCTCGCTCAATGTGGTTGGCATAATCTATTTGCCGGCTATCAAACAGCACATATAATAATTCCATTTCTATTTTATTTATATGTTCTGTCAGAAAAGAAATATTTTATTTAAAAATCCTCGATGATAGTAAATCATATGGTTGGTGGTTTTGAGAAATTCTTTTACAGTAAATAACATGGTCTTGTTTTATGGACACCCACACCAGTATGTGTGGCGGTCAAACAGATGAACATTGCGGATAAAAGACTAGGTTATGTGTCCATATGATAACAACGAATCTCTGCGGATAAATTGTTATATGGGAGATACTGACAGATTTATGATGCCTCTTTTTCAAGGATTTAATACAGGTATGGCCGACTAGTTGACAAACTACAAGAATTATGTGGTATAAAATTGAAAAACTATATAGCGCATTTAGTTTTAACGGATTTTAACCGGTAACTGATTAGTGGATTTGTTTCTTGTATTTATTGGACAATCAAAACAGTTCCTGTCAAAGTGGTCTTTTCTACAATTATAATTTGTTGGTAAAATATCCTGCAAATAAATAATTAAAGTAAATTTTGCCGCAAAGAAACTAATTAAAGTAAATAGTTTTAAAGATCCTTTCTTGTCTCATGATATAAGTGGGTCGACGACCTATTTCCACACGATAACTATGGCATAGTAACAGATCCACACAAACTTTCGACCTCATCCTAATTAAACACAATTAAACTTTATCAACCGATTTCCCCCCAATCTTAAAGTTCGAAACGCGGTTGCACACAAACGAATTTTTGAGCTGGTTTTAATGGTTTAGAACGTTAACCACACTTCAACCGAGATCCGAACCAATATTAAAACCCGACCAAACCCTCGTATCCAACTAAAGACCCGACCCAAATGCCTACTAAAGGTAAAAACCCCCAAATTGATTTCATATCAATTTCGAACCCTAAATTAGAAAATCAAAAAACCTGAGACAATGAGTAACGAATCTGGAGCTTCTAGTGGTACCTCGGTCGGTCGAGCAAGAGGAAGAGTTGTCGGTGTGCCAAAGAGATGCTGGTGTGGGGAACTTGTTGTGTCATTGACGTCGAAGTCGACGGCGAATCCTTACCGGAGGTACTACCGGTGTGCTTTTGCTGCAGAGAGAAGGGTAAGTTTGTTTATGGGTATGTCTTGGTTGAAATTGTGTGGGTTATGAGAAGTTTGTGTTTTGTAGCTTTCTAATGACAATCATGCATACAAGTGGGTGGATGAGGCATTGGTGGATGAGATTGAAACATTGACAGTTAAGACAGCAAGAGTTGAACATCATGTTCTTACAGAACGTGTGGAAGAAGAGAGAAAGAGGTTTGAGGAGATAGAGCTGAAGATAGAGAGAGAAGTTGTTGCAAGAATGGAAGAAGCTTTGGCTGAAGCCTTGACTGAAGGAAAATGGGAGATGAAGAAAATGATGGTGCTTGTTGTTTTAGGATGTACTGCAATGGTTGTGTTGTCTAAGCTACTAGGTTGAGTTTGTTGCTGTAAAAGATGTGTCAATGTGGTTGTTTTAGTCGGCTAATTGAACTCAATGTTGAGTCAAGTTGTGTTTTAACCTGCACTTTTGTTTAAGATTTTTAGTATTTTAAGAAGCAAAATCTTGGATATTGTTCATCAATCCTGTTGAATAAGAAGTTTTAGTAATCAAAAGGCCATTAAAATATAACATTCATTGAGTTCAAAAGCACATGACAATACATCAAAAGAAGCAAAACACAAGAAAAGAGTCCTAATTGCTGAGAAACAAGGTCCTAAAACCTATAAAAAAGACAAAATGCCGATAAAAAAGGAACAAGAACCTTAAAAAAAGAGTAAAACCGATAAACAAGGTCCTAGAACCACAAAAAGCACATTAAGACATGAAAAACGACCAGCTCTTCACTTCTCCACTCTTTAACTTCTTCATTTCTCTACTTCAGCTCCAACACCTTGGGAGGACTCAGGCTGAGAAGAGTCATCACGTGAGAAGGCCTGAAAAAACACAACAAGAAGAAGTTATCTTCTTACATTCCTAAACATTATCCTAAATCAAGACAGCCTTCAGATATTACATTCTAAAAAAAAAAACTCACATTTTTAGGTTTCTTTTTATGGAATCTTGAGTTGTGATTGGCAGCACCACATATTCCGCAGTGCATGATTCGCTTCAAGAACTTCTGTTTCTTTTTCACAGGTGATTCATTCACTCCTTTCTTTCTCTTTTTATCTGCTTTAGTCTCCTTCTTACTGTCTGGTATCACATGTTCAACTATTGGTGGTTCTGAACCTTTGGGCCAAAACTTTGCTCCTCGCAATGGAACAATTCCTTCAGCATAAGTTTGTCTCCAAGTAGTTGTCCTAAACCAATGAGCAACATAGTGTTGAGCTTCTAACCCTCTCTGGAGCATAACTCCATATGCATGCTCACATGGAATCCCTGTAATATCCCATCTCCTACAAGTGCAAGTCCTATTTGCCAAGCTCACTCTATGTGAACATCCATTAACAGTCGAAGAATACATCATGTTTGTGGATGGTCGAACAGTGCATAACGAGGCATCGTCCAGCAAACTCTCCAGCATCTCAATCACATACGGTGTGCAAAGACCTTCATGGCTACTAGCAATCACATCTCTTTTTGCTATACGAACCATTGCCAGTCGAGCAATTGTCTCCAACATCGGTACAAAAGGCTTGTCTCGAGCTTTACCTATTGAGTTGTTGAATGATTCAGTTGAGTTGTTCTCCACGTCCTCACAAAAGGGTCCGAGCTTGTAGAAGGCCCTGCACCACTTCTCTGGCTTTGCCTTCATCACATCATCGTAAACGTCTTGATCATACTTTAATATCTCCAAAAGATTTGCTTTGTAATCAGCCTCATTGTAGCTCCAAGCAAGGTTCCAAATCTTTGGCTTCATATCAGGTTTCTTCCCATACTTTTTTTTCAAGTTACCATAGATGTGTCTCACACACATCCTATGCTCAATAAGTGGTAGTGCTATCTTGACAGCCGCAATCAATCCCTTTTGACGATCAGAAACCATGATGTAGCCGTCTCCTTCATTTAATCCAAGATCAGCCTTGATCTTCCTCACAAACCACAACCAGTTATCCTTGTTTTCAACTCCTACCACAGCCCATGCGATTGGATAAATAGCGTTATCAGCATCCCGGCCCAAAGCAACCAGCAACTGTCCCTTCATCTTAGACTTCAAAAAACAGCCGTCTACTCCAATTAAAGGCCTACAAGTTTCTTTCCAATTTCTTCTAATGATGTCAAAGCAGACATAAAATCTATTAAAGACATCAAACCCTGCCTCATTACGCACGCAGTCAAGCTCAACAGAAGAATTCTGATTCGATTCTTTTATCTCACTGCAGTAATCACGCAATCTTCCAAACTGCTCATCATACTCTCTCTCAATCCATCTGACCGCTTTGTTCCTGGCGTGTTGGCATTGGGGCCTAGTTACATTGATCTTCCATTTCTCCATATTGAGCTCTTCAATCTTCATAGGCATGAAATACTCAGGTTCCTCTCTAATCTTGTCAACAAACAATCGAGCTATTGCAGGAACCTTGAGCATCTCACAAGTACCCGTAGGAACACAGCTATGCTCCTTCTTCAATATCTTAACCTGCCATTTGTTCGGATATTTTGCTGAGGTTGAGCAATAAATTCTCCACGAGCAACCTTTACCTTCACACACAAACGAAATCTTCGTCTTATCGTATCGATTCTGTTTGATGTTTCGACCCGTTTTCAGAGCATAGTCGAGCACTGCTTCCTTAAACGCTATTCCATTGATGAAAACTTGCCCTACATACAAATCTCCACTGCCTCTCTGAATATTATTGCGCCTGTAGACAGTCCTTTGAATTTCGTTCCCTTCTTCATCCTCATCACTCTCTGTCTCTGGATACAAGTTGTGCTTCACTGACGGTTCATCTACAAAGTTCAAAACTTCTTTCTCAATGTTGTAGTCATTACGCTCTCTTCGATCTTCACCGTCTGAGTCAACATCTGGAGAATCTGTAGTACCTGGATCAAATTCAGGAACCTCATTCCATTCAACATTAACCTCGGTCCATGAATCATCCATGGCGATTTCTGGAAAAAAAAATCAAAACAGAGACATACATAATCAACAACGAGAGAGAGAGAGAGAGAGAGAGAGAGAGAGAGAGAGAGA
>OVBX01000333.1:28091-45890 GCA_900406325.1 Erucastrum elatum
AGAGAGAGAGAGAGAGAGAGAGAGAGAGAGAGAGAGAGAGATTACCTGACTGAGCAGAGCACGTTGTTCTTGTCGTCGTCGATCCTTTGTCGGGAGAGAGACAGATTTCTGATTTTTTTTTATTTTAGGGTTTGGAATTTTAATTTTGGTTATTGAATGGGTTAATCTGGTTTACATCTCTAATCGGGTCATAATCGGGTCATTCCAGATTTATCTGGTTTGTGACTGGTTTAAATTTTAAGTTGTTGAATACTAAACCTACTTTAAACCGACATTAGTGGATATCAGTTCGTTTTTCAAACTTTGTGTGCAACCGCGTTTCGAACTTTAAGATTGGGGGGAAATCGGTTGATAAAATTTAATTGTGTTTAATTAGGATGAGGTCGAAAGTTTGTGTGGATCTGTTACTATGCCATAGTTATCGTGTGGAAATAGGTCGTCGACCCGATATAAGTTGTTCCCAAGTTTCAAATGCAACAAATTAAAAAATTAAATATTAATTAGTTAAAAATGCTAAAAGCTAAATCTTAAAATAAATGTATCACTGGTTCATTCCTTTTCTGTAATTAAATGCTACAGTTAAAAAGATGATTACTTTAAAAAATTATGTTTCAAACTATAATTACTTATAATTTGAAACATAGAAAGGAACATCTTCCAACTTTTTGGAGAAGTAAAAGGCACCGCGAAATCTAGGAAAGAAAACGGCGGTAGATAAGGTCTATATATATATATAATCTAAGATTTAAATTTAATAAATGGAAATAAACTAATCAATAATCATCAACTACTTTCACAAAGTTAACAAGAGGACAAAAGTAAAAAAGCGAAACCCCCTGATTAAAAAAAAAAGTTCCACAAATTAATTTTAGAACGCATCTCTAAAACGAAGGGTGAAAAAAAAGAGAAAACAATAAACAAAAAAACCCAACAGAGAGAGAGAAGAAGAAGAGAAGCTTAACGATCGAACGGAGGAGGAAGATTCTTCCTCCAATTACACATCTCTATTTTTACGGAATAATTCGTAATTTTAGTGTGAACAAACCCAAAAAAGAAAAAAAATAAACGAACCCGATCAACGAAACTTGCACTGCAAAAAAAAACAAAACACCATCTCCGAGAAGAAGAAGAAGAAGGAGAGCTCCGCTCCGTTAAGTTTTCAATCTTCCTTGAAAATTAGTGAAGAACGAGAGAGGAAGAGAAATAAATCAATTTCTCTTTATTATTTCGATTAAGAGGTTTCACGGACTTGGGGAGACTCCGTGATCCAATCGTTAAATCTCAGTTATTTTTTGTCTTGTTTTGTTTCTGATCGAATCCTCAATTTATATCAGATCTTCAAAAAATTCAGGGCGGGGGGTAATGAAATCGAATTCGTGTCCATTTGATTGAAAAGGGATGCATCAGCACAATCTATTCACCACAATGCGAAGTCTAAATCTTGCAGAAGGTTGTAAAGGCACCCAAGTCTATGCACCCCCACCTCCTCCACCCAACGCAGCAACCGGAGGAGCCGGTGACAAGTTCCTCCAACACCTCCAAGACCACCTCCGCGTCAACTCAATCCGATCCAAATCAAGCCGAACTTACCCCCAATCAAACGTCGTCGTTTCACCCGAATCCCTCCTCCCTTTCGGCCTCCCTTCCACAGATCTCCTCGAGCCTCGGATCGATCCTTCCTTGAGATTTCCCGATTTGGTCGACGAGATGGCGAAAGTCTACCGCCGGATCGACGCCTCCGACCGATCGGAGAAATCCGGAGCTTACCTAGAGCAATGCGCCGTCTTCCGAGGCTTATCCGATCCGAAGCTTTTCCGCCGCAGTCTCCGATCGTCACGGCAGCACGCGGCGGACGTCCACTCGAAGGTCGTCTTATCCTCCTGGCTCAGATTCGAGAGGAGGGAGGACGAGCTCATCGGAACGACCTCCATGGATTGCTGCGGGAGGATCCTGGAGTGTCCCAAGGCGACTCTCGTCCCCGGGTACGACCCGGAGACGGTTTACGATCCGTGCCTCTGCTCCACGAACGATGATGTTTCAGAATGTTCCACTTCTAAGGAGGAGGAGGAGGCGTTAGACTACGACATGTCCTTCTGCATCGGCGACGAAGAAGTCCGTTGCGTGAGGTACAAGATTGCTTCTCTATCTAGACCTTTCAAGGCGATGCTGTACGGAGGTTTTAACGAGATGAGGCGAGGGACGATCAACTTCACGCACAACGGTATCTCCGTGGAAGGGATGAGAGCTGCCGAGGTGTTCAGCAGGACCAACAGGTTGGATGATTTCCCTCCTCATGTAGTCTTGGAGCTCCTCAAGCTCGCGAATCGTTTCTGCTGCGATGAGTTGAAAGCCTTTTGCGACGAGCATCTTGCTCGTCTCGTTACTACTCTTGACGAGGCGATGTTGTTGATTGAGTATGGTTTGGAAGAGTCTGCGTACCTTCTTGTGGCGGCTTGTCTTCAGGTTTTTCTTAGAGAGTTGCCTAGCTCGATGCATAATCCGAATGTTATAAAGATCTTTTGTAGTGTTGAGGGAAGGGAGAGGTTGGCGGCTATTGGACATGCTTCGTTTAAGCTGTACTTCTTCTTGAGCCAGATCGCTATGGAAGACGATATGAAGTCTAACACTACGGTGATGATTCTGGAGCGTTTGGTTGAGTGTGCGGTTGAGAATTGGGAGAAGCAGCTCGCGTGTCACCAGTTAGGTGTGGTGATGCTGGAGAGGAAAGAGTATAAAGATGCTCAGAGGTGGTTTAATACAGCGGTTGAGGCTGGTCATCTTTATTCGCTGGTGGGAGTTGCTAGGTCTAAGTTCAAGCGTGACCATAGATACTCGGCTTATAAGATCATCAACTCGCTCGTCTCGGAGAACGTACCTACTGGATGGATGCACCAGGAGAGGTCTTTGTATTGCAGCGGTAAAGAAAAGCTGCTTGATCTGGATACGGCGACCGAGTTAGACCCGACTTTGACGTTTCCTTATAAGTTCAGGGCGGTTGCGTTGGTGGAGGAGAATCAGTTTGGTGCTGCCATCTCGGAACTGAACAAGATTCTTGGATTCAAGGCGTCTCCTGACTGTTTGGAGATGAGGGCGTGGATTTCGATAGGTAAGGAGGATTACGAGGGGGCTTTGAAAGATATTCGAGCGCTTTTGACATTGGAGCCGAACTTTATGATGTTTAATGGGAAAATACATGCTGATCATATGGTGGAGCTGCTACGTCCCCTGGCTCAGCAGCGGAGCCAGGCTGATTGCTGGATGCAGCTGTTTGATCACTGGTCTACTGTTGATGATATTGGATCTCTAGCAGTTGTTCATGATATGCTTGCAAATGATCCAGGGAATAGTCTTTTGCGTTTCAGACAGTCTCTTCTTCTGCTACGGTATATTATAACCTCTCTCATTGCACATGATCTTAGCAGTTGTGTCAGACCGTTATTTGATTTTTAACAAATGCTGGTTTTGATACTGACAGGCTAAATTGTCAAAAGGCAGCAATGCGTTGTCTAAGGCTGGCTCGAAACCATTCGAAGTTGAAGCATGAGAGACTTGTGTATGAAGGATGGATATTGTATGATACAGGCCACCGCGAGGAAGCTCTGGCCAAGGCTGAGGAGTCTATTTCCACGCAAAGATCATTCGAAGCGTTTTTCCTCAAGGCTTATGCTCTAGCAGACTCTACGCTCGACCCAAAGTCCGCAGAATACGTTATCCAGCTCCTTGAAGAAGCACTTCGGTGCCCCTCAGATGCTCTCCGTAAGGGACAAGTAAGTAGAAATAGCTAAACGCCTTTTCATTTCTTTCTCTGATTGGTGTTCCTGGTTTGGTCGTCAGACTGCTATAGGCTTATGGTATATGCATGATTCAGGATCATGAACGTTTCTTTGTTTCATTTGTTTTTTTGCAGGCTTTGAACAATCTGGGGAGCGTATATGTAGATTGTGAGAAGCTGGATCTTGCAGGTGATTGCTATACCAACGCGCTTAACATCAAGCACACAAGAGCGCACCAAGGTCTTGCTCGTGTTTATCATCTGAAAAATCAACGTAAAGCTGCTTACGATGAGATGACAAAGCTAATAGAGAAAGCTCAGAACAATGCGTCGGCATATGAGAAGCGGTCTGAATATTGTGACCGAGAGATGGCACAGAGTGACCTTAGCCTAGCAACACAACTAGACCCTCTCCGAACCTATCCTTACAGATACAGAGCTGCAGGTACCGCTACTTACAATTTCAGTGCCGGAACTGGAATGATATGATGGTTTTGTTTAATGTGTGAACGAACTCTTTGGTTGCAGTTCTTATGGATGACCACAAAGAAAATGAAGCCATAGAGGAGCTTTCGAGGGCGATATCATTTAAACCAGATCTGCAGCTGTTACATCTACGGGCAGCGTTCTATGATTCAATGGGAGAAGGAGTATCTGCTATCAAAGACTGTGAAGCAGCATTGTGTATTGATCCTGGTCATACGGATACACTCGAGCTCTACCACAAAGCTCGTGAAGCAAATGCTACCGACCAAAAGTAGAGAACTAAACCATCATTTTGTTTTGGTCTTTCCTCCTGGTATGCTTCTTCTACACTGTTTCATTTCTTTCTGCAAACAGAAACTGAGTAATCAACAAAGGTTTGGTTTGAGTGAACAAAGAACAAACACAAAAAAAGAGCAAAGCAAAAGCATAGCCTTGTAAATAGAAACTTCTATACTGTTTTTTTTTGTTACTTTAATTTTTGGTTATTGGGGGGTTGAGGATACTATAGTAGTGCAGAGGGTGTTTCTTGCTGCTACAGGTAAAAGGTTTTCTGGTCAAAAGAGGGAACCATGTTGAAGAACTTACCTCTGGTGAAATTGGACTTCTTCTTCTGTCCTGTTTCTAGATGTGTTATTGGTTCTTTCTTTGATTTTTATTTTTACTGGGATTATGTAATTGTATCTGTAACTTTCTCAACTTTTTTCTTTTACATATTTCTTGTATTGATTCTCAAAAGCATCCAGGGATGTGTGTGTTTTTTTCTTATCCTCTTGAAACAAGAAAACAAAGAGACTATTCATTCAATATACATTTCAACATTTTTACAAGAATATCTACTTAATATCTAACATCTTTTCCTTGGTTTTAATCCTCTCCTTAGTTATAGTTTTAGCTTTTTATGTGTGTTTAAGAGATAATGTTTGGTTTCATGGTAGATTTGATAACCACATGGTTGGAGTCCGAGACTCTTTAACTTTCTCAACCTCTGAGCTTTCTCGCTTGTGAACACAATAAAGAGGCCACAAATATCGGTTTTTGCACACACGAGAAAGCTTCAAAACTTATAACAACTTCTCTCATTAAATCTCAACTTTCAGCTAACTAACAAGAAAGTGTTTCAATACAAGAAAATCTCCCCACATACTCACTACTTTTCTTTCTTGAAATTGCATAACAATAAACATTTTTTCTCACCACCAGATGATATTGTTTCTTACGGTTGGAGAAATGATGGATATGAACCGATCTCGATCTCGGAGGCTGAACTTCAATGCTCCCTTCTTGTCGACCAAACGCCACGATGTCAACCAAGAGAAGGTTCCAGGGCAGTGCCCTGAAGCCTCTGTTCCTTTTTGTTGGGAAACTACTCCTGGTATGCCCAAGAACTTGTCTCACTTGAAACATGACCCTGAATCCGAGACACCACGACTCAAACTTCCTCCCGGAAGATTAAAGGTTTGTTATTCTTTAGACCATTCAAACTTTTCATTAATCTTAACTCTAATATTTTTTGTAACTTGTTATGCGTTATAGATGCACGTTGATGGTGAAAACAACGATTATGATGGTGCTAGTGAGGGTTTAACCCCAGCAAGATTCTTGCGTTTGAAGAAACGCGACAATTATGAACATATCCATCAAAGGGACCAAGACACGGTCGATGTCTTGTCACTCACGCAAGCCATAGACATGGTCCAACCACCAAAAGATAGCCTTACGGAATCGGATGATGGAACCAGCGGAGGAGGAGACTCAAACGGCTACTTAACTATGGAGAGCACAGAGCGAAGCGAAGAGATGTCACCGAGCTACATAATTGAGAGGTTTCTGCCTGATGCAGCGGCTCTAGCGGCCGTGACATCAGCGGCAAGCCAAAGGCGGAAGAATAGACTCTCTTATCTGAGTACAACGGTGAGGCAATCTTGTTTCTCACCAAAGGCTTGTGGGTTGCATGTGTTGCTGCCTTGGAGCACTAAGCATAGGATTTGTGGAGTCAAAAACGCATTTTCTCCCACTTCCCAAATCAACTTGCAACCCAAGTTTATTACAAAAGATAACTAGTTGAAGCAAAAGTTCTTTGTTGGTAAGACTTATATTGTTGTGACACAGTGTGGTGGTTAATAACAGTAAACAAACAACGTTATGTACAAAAATAAGGCTTTTAAAGCCAAAATTGGTGCATCTAGATTTAGAACAATTATGTATTACTATTTATGAATTATCAAAGTTAGACTTTAAAGTTCATTCTAAAAAGAATCATATATCTAGATTTGATGCTTTCTTGAAATAGGTTTACAGACCGGTTCAGTGTTTGATAATTGGCTCCTTTTGTTTTGTTTAGATTTTTGTTCAAGTTCAATGATTCGGTAAGGCGTGTGTAAAGTAGATATATTGTAAACTATAAACTTGTATCCATATTGAGCAATCGCTCTTGTTTGTATACATGACGTGAAGACGTAAACTTAATAGTATAAGAACTTATTTATAAGCAATAAATGTATATAGCTTTTAAGTAGATAATGCTGGGTATGAAGGTAATCTATATGACAATAGAATTTTCTTCCTGATACTCATCCTCAATAAATAGTAACACTTTCTATTTTTTTTCTAGTAAGTCGGTTTGATATGACCAGACTTTTACCTTTATATGATGTGTCTTTCAAATGAATGTAACCTAAGCATAAGAAATCAAATAGTTGTTGCTCTTACACGAACAACATCAAATAATCATAATACAAACACACACATATGTACACACATATAAATTATGGTCCCTTCTCATTTGATAGTGGATCTTTAGCGCCATCACCGCCGGATCAAAACGGCGTCATATCCATACCTGGCCTAATCTCCTCCAGCTGATACATCACCTCGATTGCCTCCGGCCTGGCCGCTGGGGACGGATCAACACATCGTAACGCCAAATTCAGAGTACTCATAAGCTGGAACACTTGATCGGTTTGCATCTCTCTCACCAGCTCCAAATCGAACACTTCATTGGTCCATTCTTCTTCCTGACTCCCTTTCACAACCGACGCTACCCACTGAGGCAAACCCATCCCATTCGTCGGCTTTCCTGGATACTTCCCCGTCAAGAGCTCGAGCATGATGACTCCCAAGCTGTACACGTCGCTCTTCTTGCTTGCGTTCTTGATTTCTGAAACCTCCGGCGCTTGGTACCCTAATGCTCCGGCGGCTGCGATCATTTTTTCTGCGGCGGCTGATGTCATGAGTCAAGAGAGACCGTAGTCGGCGATGCGGACGTTTCCCTCGTCGAGGAATATATTGCTGGGATTGAGATTCTCGTTGCTGTGAAGGTGAGCCAAACCACGGCTGATTAGTTTCGCTATCTGCATCCTTGTTGCCCAAGGAACTAGGGTTTCGGGTCCTTGAGCGTGAAGAAACGTAGAAAGACTGCCCTTAGACATGTAATCGAAGACGAGGACCCTCTCGTTAGGTACTGAAAAGTAAGCTCTTGGTGAAAGAAGATACGCGTGCCAAATCTTGCCTAGAGCCATGACTTCCTCTTCGAACTCTTCGTCTCCTTTGGGTTTTTCCTCTCTCAGCCGCTTCACGACGAAGAATTCTCTTCCGTTTTCCAGTGTTGCTTTGAGTGATGTGTGGTATGGGCTTTCTCCCACGATCTCAGCCGTGGCGAAGAGCAGGTCCTCGGCAGTGAACGGGACTGGACCGAAATGGACCAGCTTTCCTCCCATCTTTTCGGCAGATGGAGGAATCTCAGCGATCTCTTCCTTGCCGTCATCTTTTTGTTTGGAGGCGGCTCGTTTCTTGATCAGGCAGTAGAGTGATATGCAGCCCAACAGAAGCAGAGTGGCTCATTTCCAGAGTCAAAACTGGAAGCTTATATAACATTAACCAAGCAATGAAATAGAGACAGATAGGTGTTTTTACCCTAAATTTTGGTCTTAATATTCGTACTTGAGACGAGGGAAGCGTGAAGGAAAGTTTTTGGTCCCATTGATTCCTTGTCACAATAATATCAGAAAGTTGGAAAGAATTCAACTCAAGAAGGAAAGAAGAAGAATGAAGCAACTTTATGATTCGTAGATCGTCTGGGCTTGGGAGAAGAAGAAAGAAGAAGGTATCAATCACTAGCAGATACGTTGGAATTGATCGTTTGCGTATGAATGCTGGTATGTCAAATAAATGGAAGGTTTTCTCAAACCCCCACGCAATCATCCGTCCACGTCAGTCAGCATCAGTGACGGCAGTAACATAAGAAGACTATGTAAAACTTTCAGTTTAAGAAGTCACCATTAATGAAAACGTCAAAAGAATTAAGAAGAGAGGGAAGCATGTTTGATTTTATCAAAAGGTCAGCATTCTAGCCAAATCAACTAATAACTATTATTAGCATATTTTATGATATTTTTAGGGGTGTCAGTAGACAGCAGGTGACACAATAATCTCTACATCATCATCACCAGTCAGCATCACCTCGTTGCTATCATATCCGAATATGTATAGGTAACTCTTCCGTTCGTGGTTATAATATATGCTTTTGCAAAATAAATAAATCGTAATAATTCGGAGATAGTGGCACCGAGTCTCTTCCACGGGAGCTAAATGGCGACCCACCAACCAGAGCAAACACTGGTGCCATTCCAGCTTCTGAGAACTCTAGTGAGGTTGATGAGTTCGTTTTTGATGGCTTGGAGTGCCTGATAGTTCGCCTGAGTCACTCACCACGTTCCCATCCTAAAGAGTGACTACCCGGGCAACGGCAACAGCTCGAGCAGACAAAGAGTGAGAGACACAAGAGGAGACTCGTGCAGGAATTGAAACTAATTCCATAATCCAAAGTGTTTTATTGATAGCTACTAATTCATTTCTTTTCTTTTCTTTCTTTTTTTGATAGCTAATTCATTTCAAAATAACAAAAAAAACGAAGACGGGTAGGAGTTTCAGTTCTCTGTTCTTCCTGTGTTTTTGGAGATGACCAACGGGCTATAAAAGCCATTCCGACAGTTTTAATGATTCAATTTAACTAAAATGTCTTCAGAGAGTCGTTGGACTGTACAGCCCGTTTGGGTGCCCAGATAATAATTACTCCACTCTCACAATTCTAGTCTACGTTCAGACACAACACAAGAAGATTACTTTTGGCCATGTCAGTCCTAGTACACACTATAGAGTTATGTTTTAATACACAGATCATTAGACAAAACGAACAATCGCAATGCCCTCCTCCTTCACATTATTCTTAACATGTTACGAACCTGATATAGGGATAAAAGTATGATACAATCATAATACAGGTAGTACCATTGTAGAGATCCTTATTTACACAAATGCAAAGAAAAGTTTATGTAATGGAGTGTGTGCGTGTGTCTAAATCCGTAACATTTAGACAGATTCACAAATTAGTCTGCAAAAGATTCGTATGAATAAAATACACAGCAGTGGTGTTCCTGCAGCCATCTTTTTTATAACATTCAAGAATCAGCCGACCCGGGCTGCCTTTCAACCATTTCCTCTGATGGACATGCGCGCAAGAGTGTGCAGACGTCATTTTTCACAAGGAAATCGTTTGCATTGACCAGGATCAGAGGTCCATACTCGAACACCAACCTCTTGCACTGTAATAACATTAGACACACCATGATAAAATGAGAAGAAACACCAACCAAAGAACACAAAAGGAAACACATATAGTTGAGTTGTTATATACTGAAACTTGATTAAATTCTAACCTTCTTCTCGTAGTTCTTGAACGATTTGCATCCCTTGAGAAGCAGATGAACTATATCCAGCTGTAATATCAACTATGATGATGAGTCTATGCCACAGAATGCATGATTACTGTTCATAATTTTGTAGTTGCTACTAACCTGAGTGTCAGGATCTTGGAGTTTGATGAGAATCTCCGAAACAGTCTTGTGGCATACAGCGCAGCTATCCTGACGAGCTTCTTTCACAAGAGCAGCCACTTTGTCACAGAGATTCATCCTCTTGCAGAACTCTTGAGGTTTAAACGACTCAAGTTCTAAGAAGAAAACAGGGACATAGTAGTCAACCAAAGATACGCACTGCATCATTATTAAAAAAAAAAAGAACATATCATCATCGAATTCAAAGAAGAAACAGAGACGGTCTAAGGCAAAAATACAAATAGCAAAAGATCAAATGCAAACCTGCTGTGCAAAACCGCGCATGTGGGAGCACCGCTCATGGAGATCCTCGATTATCTGGGCTTGTGTTTCGTTTTTCTCAAGGTAGGTGATGGCAACGTTAACGTATTCCTCACACAGAGTGCAGACTTTTTCGTTCTTGAAAACTTCCTCTGCGCCAAAAGTAGTCAAAACCAAAAGTCTTGAAAATTTGAGATATTCAACTAACTCATTTCCAGGGGACATAGAAGCCAAACTATTTCATTAAATTTGAACTCTAAATTCTGTAGCATCAATCAAGCATGAGAAGACAAGTAGCTGTGTTATTACCAGAGGGAAGGAAAGATCTAGCGTCAGAAAGCAAGGTCAAACCCAGCAAGAAGATAACCAAGGTTCCAGCTTTTGGTCCCATTGATTCCTGGTAAAAGAAGATCAGAAGGTTATAAAAGATTCAACTTAAAGAGACTCTTTTATCTGAGATTCTCTTGCGTCGAACTACAGTCAAGAAGGTAACAAGAACATTCAAAGAGATAGTTTCTTTACCTATTTTTAAGAACAATCGAGCAACTTAATGATTCGCAGGCTCTGGCTTGGAGGAGGGGAAGAAGAAGAAGGTATCAATCGCTAGGAGATCGGTTCGAATTGGTCGTCGTTTGCGTATGAATGTTGGTAGGTCAAATAATTGGAGAGAGGTTTTCTCACACAGCAAGCAATCATCCGTCCACGTCACCAGCACCTTGCTGTTATTATTAATTTATTATAATCGAATCTGTATCCCCCCCAAACAATTATTTTTAGTTCTTTTGCGTTTATCTACTAGGCAAAGTGTCATCAACTCTTGAATTTTTTAATTGATTTTCCTTTTGATATAGTCGAAAACAGAAGCATGAAAAATGAAATATGCACATTTCATATTTAATTTTAAAAGGAAAATTATTTTTATTTACATCAAAATATATGTAATCCTATAACCATACATCTACACAAATACCAATGGATCACTAACTAAACAAATTACATTATTGATATGGCTATACTTCTTAATATGTGTAAAATTATACATTCAAAATAGGGTTAATTATATATTTAGAAGGGTTGTTCCTTTCGGATTTTGGTCTGGTCTCCGTTCAAAATGCAACTAGGTTGTTCAAAGTTTTTTTTTTTGGTCTAAATGTTAAAATTTATACCACTTTTTTGAGTTTTCATGTTGTGCAACACAACTTATTATAACAAAAAGAAAGGAGTTAGGGAAAGAGCAATAAAGAGAGAGTAAAGTTAACTAAAAGGAGACAAGAATCAAAAGTACAGCTCAAGCAAGGAAGGGAGAGGAGGAGAAGCTGAGGGTCGAATAAGAGATAGGAATCTGTCTCTCATAGCCCGATCCACCACACGGAACACTGCCTCTTGAGTCGAAGACACTCCAGTAAAGATGCGAGAATTCCTTTCACGCCAAATATTGTAGATGATAACTTGGCTGAGAAGCTTAAGTACTACTAGCGCACGATCAGCATGAGGTCCTGGTAGCTGCTGGCAAATCCGAACGAGGTCGTCTAGTGATGCCGGAGGAGATGCCATGTACCTGCCACAGAAACGATTCCAAGTAGCAACCGCAAAAGAGCATTGAAAGAAAAGATGGCTTATAGACTCATCAGCTAGAGAACAAAGAGCACAACCAATCTGGAGAAAAGGTTGTTCAAAGTTGTATTAATTAACACCCAATCTGTATATGTATTGCTATAACCATAAGTTATGTTGTCGGATTAGTGGATTGCTCATTGGAAAATTTTGTACTGAGTACAGACTTGATCCAAAATTATAAAATAAACCGACAAAAAACAAACTAACCAATCCAAACTAATTAAACTCGGAAAAGATTGTTTTTTTGTACTGTCACATTTTAACACCTACTCTACATGTGTTAGCTAATCTATGTATGTTATACTAGCCACATATTTCATATAATAATCGGTGATGCGTTAGTATTGTCTATATGCATGGTCATCGAAATTTGATGGTTCTGTATCCTAGACAAACTTGACAAATCATCTTTCCTATTGAAAGAAAAACAAATCACACACCACATTTTACTATTGTAGCACAAGAAAACAGTTACATAAAAGAAATTCAATGGAAACCCAATTTCCTTAATCATAACAAGACACACACTGAACTCATAATAACTTTTCCTAAGACAGGTCACTCACTTCATCACTGTAAGTTCAAAGCTATCTTCTTCTTCTTGTTCTTGCACTCTTTGTTCAGCATCACAGATAACTTAGCCAATCCGAACCTCTTCCTCTTCCCATTAACCTTTTTCTCTTTTTCTCTGATGTTGCTAGTCTTCCCAAGTATCTGACCCAACGACACTCTCCCGTTCATCATCATCGCCGACTCATCCGCAAGAAGCAGCTTCCTGCTCAGTATCTGCCCAATAGACATCGTTGGTTTCAAGACCGCAACCGAAGACGCTGTCCCGTCTCCATTCATCATCAGATCCAGACCGTTTACATCCATCAGAACCTTCTCTCTCCTGTTCTTGTACTTGTAAGATGATGACGATCTCCTCCTACGTTCTGACCACTGCCATTCTTTTGCACTGTTCACTCTCTCCAGACCTTCCTCGATCGTCCTCCTGCTGCTTCTGATCTCTTGAGCCGTCTCTTCTATCTTCTCAAGAATCTCCTCCTGCAACGTCTCTCTTCTTCCTCTCCTCGTAACAGCTTTGATCTCAGCGATTGCAACCGCTTCAGCAGCTCTAGCAGCTTCCTTCATCTTCCTAGCAGCCACCAAACGCATCTCAGCAGCTTCGATCTTGCTCCTCGTCTGTTCGATCTCACACACAGCTTTATCAACCGCACAACGAGCTTCCTCCCCTGTTTTGCTAAACTCCATTGCCTCGTGACTCAGTCTCTCAACCTCCTCAGAGATCTCTGCAGAGTTCAACCTCTCTCGCGTCTTCTCGAGCGCGGATCTTTCCTCTTCAAGTCTCTTGTTGAGCAGCTCGACGGACTCACGTATAGCAGCGAGATCTTCGGTGGTCTTGCAGAGACTCGTCTTGGCTTGGTTTAGCTCTTTGAGAACGTTCATGTCGCAATTCTCTTTGTCTTCTCTTCCGTGTAGCTTTGATTTGAGCTCTTCCACTATGGCTTTGGTCGACTCGAGCGACTTCAACACTCTCAAAGCTTCTCCTTCTTTCGCAATCAGTTCCTTCTCTAACTCGCTCGCCACAGTATTGGCTTCTTCATCCACGTCGTTCTGTAAACCAAAGTTCGAAACTTTAAGCTTTCGCGTCACAAGAAGTGACTAAAAGACAAGATCTTTTTATGAGAAAGAGAAAGAAACAGAGATGAGACCTGAGAAGCTTCGGGGATGTTGTTAAGGGAAGAAGGTTTCCAGAAGCCGAATCCGCCGAAGCGAGTGGCGGCTTCTCTCACCGACTCGAATGGAGCCGAAGTGTCGACGGAGGATTCACAAAGGGTTTCGGCCATTAGAGTTACAGACGAAGAAGAAGAGGACAAGAACTTGGGGAGAAGAAATCAATGTAAGAGAGAGAGAGTCTGAAGAGAGTTTGATGATCTGAAAACTAAACTGTTTGTTTTCTTCGATGGTGCTACACTAGTGTGAATGTGGTTCGAGACTTTATATTATAATTATCTCAACGGCTTCTTTAGGTAAAAAGTGATTAAACTAAAGTTGAAAAAGCTACAAGTATCCGTTTTCTTCCTCAGTTCATATTTTGTCCTTTATGTATAACTTAAAGTTATAAATCCCTTTTTAATCCCCTCTGGGTAAAAAATTCAGTTCTTTCTACAAATTGTTATCTTTATAAATGTTATTAAGTTGTTCTATTGTCAGGTTTCACTAATTTGATCTGGTTAATAGGCCCTACTGCCATTATTAATTTGACTATTCTTTTTATCTTCATTATGTTATTCAGTTTTTTTTTGTCATGTATTGTAAATTTTCTCTAGTTATATGTCCTCTGATGCCAATATCTATACTTTTTCTTGATTGGGAAAGAAGATGAAATAAAGAAAAGAAAGTAAAAGAAACATTTGGACCGTTGGATTAGAGGGAGTTGTGCCGGGGTTCGCTGCGCCAATGATGGACAGAACTAGTGGTGGTGGGGATATCTAACGGTCACAATATGGGGGCCCATAATAATGAATCTCTCAATTTCTTAAATGATTTATTTACCATTTCTTACAAAATTACCGTTGGATGTGGGAAAAGAAAAAACAAAAAGACGTAATATCGCCCTCATGAATATTCGAATCTGATAAAATCATAAGTTAATATTGTTCGTTTCGTTGAACATGACTTCAACATAATTACATTGACGAATCAAAAATATAATTAGACACATGTTTAGCATCTAAACATTCATTTCTAGTGAATAACACCCATCACAATCCCATACAAGACGCAATTCTCACTAGAAACATAGGTCCTGTTCGTTTGGTCGCCGCCGGTTTTTGGCGTCGGCGTCGGCGTCGGCGTCGGCGGCTGCGTCAAACTCGTTTGGTTGTTGTTCGTTTCGCAGACGCTGACGCCGACGCCGACNATGAAAGGCAAAGCATGATATATCCATAGCTTGCTGCACTTAGGTCCTGTTCGTTTGGTCGACGCCGATTATTGTTCGTTTTGAAGACGCATGCAATTGACGCAGACGCTGACGCCGACGCATAAAGCAGATATGAATCATGTTCGTTTGTTTGACGCAGCGGCTATTTCATTTTATTCATATTTTATTTTTAAAAATTTGTAAAATTATATTTTAAGTTAATAAAATGTAGTCTTAAATATATTTACATCAAAAAATTGTAGTTTAAATAAAATTTGTAAAATTTAGTTTANTTGAAATTTAATTTTCGAAATTATCACTTCAAATAAAAAAGAAAAATATGTGCTACAAATAAAAATACATTAAATTAAGTTGGTTGATAAAAAAAAATTCGACGGCGCGCGTCTCATGTATTACTCCTAAAACCCCCAAGGAAATGACGATTAAACTAAATATTTTGATCAAAAAAAAGCTTAATTTTTCTTTGATCAAATTAAACTAAATATTTAGTTGTGAAAAACAAGTTCTAATATATTTTCTATCCAAAATTTGTTTCCAAATATTTTAATAACGAAATTAGGCTCACTATTTTTATAGAATTTCGTTTTTATTTTTTAGACATTATACAACAAAATTATTTCACACCAAATGTGAGAAAAAACAATCATTTCTAACTTTTTTTTTCCTTCTAGTGTGTTTCTGATATGGTTACCGGTTGAACCAAAGAAGATTACAACTCCACCTTCGATTTATCAGTCTTGACAAGCACAACCATATTGGTCCAGAATTGCAAAACTCATTTGAAACGTATCTATGAAGGTTTACAACTTCATAATACAAAGATCGTTACTCATTGACAAGTAAACTGGATAACTTATAGCCTCCCGTGTCCCCAGAGTAAGAAGAGATGCAAACAAGTACAAGGGACTCTGTTTCTTTTCCTCATGACTTTCCTGCTAACTTGCTAAGACAGATATTACAAACCTCAATACTTCCACCAATGAACTCTCTTCCAGTGTATTCTAAATATCAAACTTCTTTTAAATTTCGGGACAAATACGAAAAAGAGGTGACTTTTCAACTTCAGTCAAAGAAAGACTTAACGAGACAACTTATGCATCTAGTGCGTGCTTCTGTTAGAACAGTGAGTCTGTGTTTTGTTCCGTATTTTTCACCTCCTTGTCCTGGCATCAAGCACTTCCAAAGAACTGTTCTATTGACTGTGAGCAGAATACGTTGGGAGCCGTTCGCTCTGGTCTCGCGCCAGAGACATGAAGCTGATATTTTATGAACCTCTGCAATAAAACATAACAAAGAGAGAGAGAAAACAATTTTAACTAATATGCGTGTAAAAAAAGTAAATAAAATAAACAAGGAAAGGACTTTTACAGCTAGTTGCGTGCTGATTTCTGGGTTTGTGTCGATATGCCAATCAGGTTCTAGTTGTCTAACAAACGAAGTTCTTCCCATCTCTGTACTACAAAACAGGACCTGCAATATTTGTTCATGTCACAAATATTGAAAGTCTTTATCTTGCTGCAAAAACTTTGTGAGAATCGTAAGCTTGAATGAGTACCTTATCTTTGACTAAACCACCAGATGTGAAAACGCCTGCAGTCTCTAAAGCCTGTAGAACTTTGGCCTGCATATTAGTGCTCGAAATGTGAGTCTCATAATCACTGTTAATAAAGATGCTTGCTTAGCCAGCCACAGGATATATGCAGGAATGCACACACAGCTCCGGCATTTAGTTTTACCAATGAGCTTGGCCTCTTCATCTAACAATGTAAATACATGTGCTTACGACAGAGGAACAGTCTGAGCAAGCTGGTGAGAAGCAACAGTATTCTGAGCTTGAGAGTGTGAGCTTGAGATGAGAGAGTCTGCAAAGAAGGTTCAATGATACAAGATTAAAATGAGAACTTGAAGTTTATGACTTGAAAACAAGCAACAGTATAGTATAATCAAACAAATCAAACACACAACATTCATTTGTTTTTCACGAACATAAAAAAAATAAGCCGTGAAAACAAGCACATCAGAACACAAAAGCATCAGACTCATGAACCAGAGCATCAGACAGTTTACAGTGCCGTATAATCATGAACCAGAGCATCAGACTCAAACAAGATCAGATCATATTATTCACGTACAGATCAAACACAACATTCATCAAAAACGATACTTGAAACCAACATGATTTAGAACAGAGACAATACCTCAACGAGAAAAGGAAGCTATGGGTTTGGTCGAGATGCTATGGAGAAGAGAGAGCTTTGAGCTCGTGATGCTATGGAGAAGAGAGAGCTTCGAGCTCGAGATGCTATGGAGAAAATAGATTCGAGATGGAGATGCTATGGAGAAGAGAGAGCTTCCCGATGAGATGCCATGGAGAAGAAAGGTTAGAGAGATGAGCTCGGAGATGGTCGAGAGAGAGAGCTTGATGTCTGAGATCGACAGAAGAGAGAGCTTGAGCTTGAAAGAGAAGCTGTGTAGTTGGGGGAGAAGGGGCGTCGATGGGAGAGAAGAAGCAGCGTCAGATACATTTATATGATGGCATTTTTTTGTAAATATTAAATTAGGTTAGGGGTAAAATTGTAATTGCAGTAAAAAAAACGCGGAGTTTACGTCGCGAACGCCGGATTTTATAGCGTCAGACGCATCCTGTTGCGTTCGGCCGCAGACGCAAACGCCGATACCTGCGTCGATGAAACGAACAAGCGTCAAAGGAAAATATTGACGCAGCCGCAGACGCAGGTACGTGCGGCGACCAAACGAACAGCACCTTAATCTTAAATGCGAATCTGAGAATCAAACAATGTACTTTTCTAAAACCACCTGACACT
>OVBX01000334.1:0-22263 GCA_900406325.1 Erucastrum elatum
CCTCTAAAATCTATATACTAAATTTTATCTCAATTCTATTCAAACCCCTAAAAACTAAACCCTAAATCTTAATCAGTGAACCCAAACTTAAACATAAACCATTAATCCAAATATAAACTATAAACCCAAATAAAATACAACNTAAATCTAAATCTTAAATTGTAATCAGTAAACCCTATTTCAAATGTAAACTCTAAACTCAAATATCAAAATTTATTTCTAAATAAATATAATACTTTTTATTAATCGTCAAATGGAATTGAACAAAATAAAATAGTATATGAAATTGTGGTGGGAATGGAAGAAAGAGAGTGGTAACTGGTAATCGAAAAAGAAGAAGGTCATTTGAGTTTTCATTAATAGATGATGAGGGTAATATAGTATATATTATAAAAATAATGGATGTACTTTTTTTTTTTGGTTAGATACTGAATTATGATTTATTTTGTAGCAATCTCACCTAATTTCCCTTTTTTTATCAACTGCATTAATCAAACAGATTATTTAACTTATACTTCTCAATCTGTTTTCAAGACCATGTAGTTATATATTCTTCTTCGCCAGGCACATATGGTCCCCCGACGCGTGTTACATAATAATTTTTTGATAGTTTTTAATTCAATAACTTTTTGTTTTAAATGTTCGACATCGAGGTGAGTTTATTTATCAATTGGCTTAACTATTATTCTTTGTTGGCACAACAAAAAGTTAATATATTTTTAGCAGAGGAAAATTCAGGTAGACTTTGCTGAAGGGTTTATATATTTCAAGAATTTTGACATCATATTTAAGTTTCTTTTTGCTTTAACTTTGGTGCATCATTTTAAAGTTATATAAAAACAAACTGAAGTTCTGGGAAAATATTTAAATCAAATAATCACAAGCGATCTGCAGCTGGAATTAATAAATAAAATAAGTAATACCCTAATAAGCGTATAAAATGGAATACGTCCCGAATCATAAATCCAAAAAAAAAAATTCAACATACTAAAAAAATTATCTTCGTTTAGTTTACTTAAAAATTAAAAAATTATCTTCGTTTGGTTTATCCAAGATACAAATTAACTGTATCCAAATATAAATCGTGAAATTATAATAGATAGAAAATTACCTAGTAGGTATTTCCAAATATTTTGAAATGTAGGAAGCGGGATTGCATAACTTTTCTTTTCTGGCAGTGTTAATAAAATGGTCATATGGGGATCCTAGGGATTTGGTCTATAAATGTCATGTGGTCTAAGATTCTCCATCCAACTTTAGTATACCCGTTCGAATCTACAATGACGTTTAATAATTAAAGTAGTAGGGTTTGTTATTCGATTTTACATACTTGGTAGTGTCACTGTGTTAGTATGTTACATCAAACTCCGGAAAATTTGACCAAATGCTGCTTAATTGTGCAATTTAATCAGTGCAAAATGTATTGTGTTCCTAGGTACTCACTGGTTAATTGAAGAATGCACAATCATACATCACTTGAATTTAACTAGTATGGCGTTTGATAACACTGCTCGACATTTTTTCTTATATTACCATAATGTGTTAGTGACTTTGCGTGAACTTCTGCCTAAACAACTTTATAGTAAGGATCTTCAACCCTAATAATTTTTTTCTTCGGACTTAATTACTAATGACATCAAACATGACACAGCAACAAAAATGATGACAGAAGATATACCAATATCCGGTTTATAATCTTTTATTAGAATTCAGTATATATATGTCTTAGCTTATGAATAGTGAGAAATTAGCAAAGATGTGAAAATTGTAGTTGAAACATAGACAGTACAAAAGCAAGGATCAGTGTCAGATGAGTAACTATTAGTTACTTGAATCGAAAGTCACTTCTACTCTCTTTCAAATCTGAATATTTCCAAGTATTCTGCAAACATGTCAGGATCAGTAGGGTCACACCAACCCCGACCACGACGAAAATCTTCAAAGTAGAGTGGCATCCCTTTAATTTGTCCAAAAGATAGAGGGTGTTTCGGTCATTCCAAGATGTCCACAACCTTTAGTCCTTTACCATTCGAAACTAGAGAGTATTAAAGCCCTTACTAACCAAATATTTTCTAACGAGAGAGATAGAAAATGTCAGTGCCACTCAAATTAACGTCTTCTTCTCAATGCTCATCTTCATTTTCACAAACATCAAGCTCTGTGAAACTCAAGTCCCTGATTCAAACTCTTGTCATCTCTCAAGTTTGTCGACTAATCCGCAAAATCTACAGAGCTTCTTCCATTCTGGTTAGAGTCTTGAGGAAGAAGCAATACAATCTCTTGTCAATGCCTTCATCATTCTATCCAAAAAGAGCCTCCAAGAAACAAAAGAATAATATATTCTTCGGCTCCTTCAGACTTCACTACAACTTTTGCTCTTCTCACGTGGTGCCTGTCTCTGCGCCGGTACGTCTCCCTGAGGAACTCTACTTGGCTCATCTCCAATACGACTCTACTTGGGATTCAATGCATTCGACTGAACCGATGGATGGTCTCGCTGATGATGATGAAAGTCAAGAACCATCTCAGCTCTCCAGCTATCTAAAACAGCTAGAGGATGATAAAGTGAATGGCGGCAAAGAAGAAGAAGAAGAAGAAAAAGGGAAAGAGATGAAGATGATGAATGAGATTGATAAATTAGCTGATATGTTTATAGCATATAGTCATGAGAAGTTCATGTTGGAGAAGGTTGATTCGTATAGGAGATTCCAAGAAAGGCTGAATTAATCTAGCAGTCTATGATGATTATGATGGACCCATTTGCATCTTTCATTTCTTTTTATGTAATTTCACTTTTTTCCTTTTGAATTCCTTTGCGGTGTTCTATAGTTATCTTGAAATGTATTGGAAGCATAGGGATGGTATTGTGTGGTGTTTGTTGTGTGTTACAAATATATGGTTGCTGATGGTGGTGGTTTATAAAAAATATAACTAGCTAGAATAGACAAATCCAAAAATGTAGAACGGAGGGTGAGACAATGGTTATTTGTATTTTGTGGTTACTTTGGCTTTTATGTTTGTCTTCTTTTGCTATTGTTGTTTGCTTCTGATATACAAAAGAGGACCAAATGATTTTGGAATTTTTATATCATCATCATCCGACTTTTCTACTCTGATTTGATCTCTTTTTTTTCTTTTTTTTGGGTAAAATGTTAGATTTGATCTCTCTTGAAAATATTGTTTTGTAGTTATGGGCAGGACTTTGCAATTACATATCCATTTATGTAACGGTCTATAGGCTAAACATAGGAGACTCTAAAATATATACTCGGGTGAGACCAAAAACCAGGTAACTAGAAAAACTAAATAAACCCTAATTTTCTTTAGCGTCCCTAGTACATTAATAAATCACTTTCGAAACATGAAATCGCATTAATAAATCATTTTCTCCGGAACATACTTTTTCTGGAACATGAAATATATGAATTTTCTGTAATCTTCAAAAATAAAACTTGGATTTTTTTATAATCTGCAAAAATTGCATATCTGAGATTTGAACTACGAGGATACGGTGTGTCCACGACAAAGATGACTGATTCTATTATGTTTTGGTTTAAACTAATTAAACCCAAAAAAAACTCGTTTGGGTAACATTTTAAAAGTAGCAGAATTGGGCTTAAAAGGCCTAAGTAATCATGATAATAGGCCCAAAATTAATTAAAACACGACGGGGGGGTCATCTTGTCTTTAAAATAAACCAGCGCTTCAGACCAAAACTAGTTCATCTCAACTCGAACTTCCCCGTCATCGATCTTCTCTCTCTGTCTCTTTATCGTAAGCTGTGCCCAGCCCAAACAACACACACACTGCACTTCCACTTTCGAAAGATCAAATCTCTATCCACAGCGAAAAGCGTTTATCACAAAAAGAAGTGTCAAATTCAATTCCTTGTTGGATCCCTACGATTAATTAACACTGCCATCACTCGCAACCTCGGATCCAATCGTCCCTCTCCGTTAGGAGTCAATTTGTCAAAATCTTTTGGATTCTTAGGGTTTCGGTATCTGAAGATTGCGGTTCTCCGACAGCATTCTGAAACCTCGGCAACCTTTGGTAATAATTGCTAATTAGATTGAAACAGTTTGTTTCTTTCTTTGTGTGTTTAATAGCTTTTCTTTGGTTAATTGAGAGATCTAAACGGTTCTAGGGTTTGATTCAGCACCTGAGTTGTGAAGTGATTAGGGTTTGAGCCATCATAGGTTTTCCACCTGCTTCAGTCTATAGATTGTTTGGTTATTAGTCTGTTTAGTAGTGATAACATGTGTTTATTACATGACAGGAGAAGGCTTCATTTGGATGGCAAGTGTGTGCTAGGTTTTTCTTTTTTGCGTGCTATCAAACGAGAGAGTGAATATGGAAGTGGAGATTCATATACTTGAGCAGGAAGCGTACTGTGCTGTGTTAAGGGCTTTTAAAGCTCAGTCTGATGCAATCTCTTGGGTTAGTCCTTTTTCTCCGTTGTCTTGGAATGCTCAATGGACTATTTAAGAATGATTTTATCTTGTATGAACTAGGAAAAAGAAAGCATGATAACTGAGCTGCGTAAAGAACTGAGAGTATCTGATGATGAACACCGGGAACTGCTGAGCAGTGTCCACAATGACGACATTATCAAAAGGATAAGGTTTAAGTAACCCTCAAATCTAACGTTCTTACATGTGACTTTTTGTAATATTGTGCTGTAATGATGGAACTGGACCAACAGGGAGTGGAGACAGGGAGGTGAAAACCAAGTTGTTAGGCATGCAAATAATCAGTCCCATCCTAGTCCGCCTTTCTCAGCTTGGAAGAGACAGAAGACATTCCAATCCGTAAGAGTTCTTGTTCTTTCATTTATAGAAACAATAAAGATGATATCTGTATTGGCATATGGTAAAAAAACATATGTGATGTGCATGCAGTATCCATCTATTGGTTCTACTAGAAGTAGGTCATTCAACAACCATGTAGTGACTGGTGCCGTATCAGCTAATGAACCTGCGGAAGCTCTTATTGGAAGAAAAGTGTGGACGAGATGGCCTGAGGACAACAGCTTCTATGAAGCAGTAGTTACGCAATACGACGCAGCTGAGGTAACTTCCTATGGCTGAGATTCTTACATCGAGACTGATCAATAGAATACGTCTAGTCGCATGTTCAATAGTCTATAATCTATGTGCATGTGGTTAGAGGTGTCTCCTGTATTTCAAACACTAATGTGTTTGCTATTTTGGCTGAAAGGCAATTACTGCGATTATTTAGCATTAGTGTAATAAGCCTTGTAATAGTCTAGTGCATGAGGATTGTAATGGTTAGCTGGGGCTTGCTACTGTACTGATAGCTCGGAAACTATTAAGCTAACAGGATGATTGAAGTTTAGGTCATTAGGTGGAATGATTTGGGGTATTTGGGATCTTGATTATTGCATTTATTAAGAGTTGCAGGCTTCCCTAGTTAATCAAGTGTCGCTACTGTGTAGTTCTTGATGAATTGAATAAAGTAGGAATTCTTACTGGTTTGAAGCCTACCAGAGTACTCATGTGGTTTACATGAGTATACTATGATATTGAATTCTCTAAAAGTTTTGGAACAGTTTATTGATTTTTTTTGCCTATTTAGTATCAAGCATAGCATATATTTATGCACTCATTGTTTTCTCACAGGGTCTTCATGCGTTGGTATATGACTTAAACACAGCAAATGAAACATGGGAATGGGTTGATCTTAAAGAGGTAATCTTTACTGTTTATTTGTGAGTCTTGTTGAATATAATAGACACAATGCAATGTCTGGTGGGTTAAGATGCACCTGTTTTTTGGGGACTTGGTAATTTTCCATCAGTTTAAACATACAATGTTACATGATTTCAGTTCTGCAGAATCTTAAAGGATGTTATGTATATGATTTTGCAGATTCCACCGCAGGATATAAGATGGGGTGGAGAGGAGAATGGGGCAACTTTAAATGCAGGACATTCCCTTGGAATGACTCATGGGAGTCGAAGAACCTTAAGCAACGGTGGTCTAGGTAGAGTTCCTATGACACAGCCAAGAAGAGACCATCTAGTGGCAGAAAACGGTGGCGGGAGGAAGTTTTTCGATGAGATCGAACTGTTCAACACAGACTCACTCGTGAAAGAGGTAAGGTGTCTCTCTGCATCTGCACTCTGTGGATGAATGAATTTTAACCTTTTGTTGAGTCTGAAGTGTTTTTTTTTGTGTCGCATTAGGTGGAGAGAGTTTTTGATTCTAACCTTCCTGACCCGAACGAGCTTGAAAAGGCCAAGAAGCTACTCAAGGTTAGAGTTAGACACGGTACCAAAGAACGCTTTGATTAGATAACGATTGATCAAATAGTGACTTGGTTGCTTTTCATTGGATGATGCAGGAACATGAACAGGCGCTTATTTCTGCCATTGCGAGGCTTGCGGATGCATCTGATTTCGATAGCGGTAAGAAACATTGACAGAGCCTTTTTGTGTATATTCCTATGTCATGTTGTCACCTTGCTGTCTGCCACAACAATTCTGATCTTACGCATTGCTTCACTGCAAGACTAATAGTGTTATTATGTTTATATATTGGTTTTGTGTGTTACTGCTGAATCAGATGGAGAAGAAGCGTATATGCATGAGCTTCCAATGCGTGAGGGATAACAACAGTGGACAAAGAAAGAGATTCACTCATTAAACCTTAGCACACTCTTCTTATCCTTGGACCTGCGAATGTCCTTCAACTACAACAAACCGGTGAAGTTTCTGCAAAAGATGAAAACATTTTGTATTGGTTTCAAAAATGTATTAAAATAATCTTTAGGAATTTTGTTTGTAAAAAACACATTAACTATTTTTCAGTTTTTTATAATAACCATAGAGGCCGGATTTAAGTGGAGTGAGGTGGGGCAGCTGCCCACCATGAATTTGTGATTTTAGTGTAATTTCAGTCAGATTTTTTAATCTGCCTCTGCTAAAACTTTAAAAGTTGTGAAGGTTTGGACAGTGTTTCATAGTTTTGTCTTTGATCAAATCTTGTTCTAGATCCGCCGCTCTAAGAGGCCTAGCCATCAAGATTTGGCGTTATGCTTTACCTTGAGGCTATCGTTAAATTTGCAACATGTGAAGAATCAACGACACGTAGATGAATGATGACGAACCGAATCTTGTTAAGAGTTTGGTGATAAACAGATATACACGGCGGACGTATAAAACCGCATAACTAACTCTATCCACCATTAGCCAAAGCCTAACACGCGTCGACATTCGAACTGCTCTACGGCTCTACCGCTACGTACACGTGCATGACAAAGAGCTGCAACACAAAGCCTACCACCTCTTGTTTCGTGACACGTATAGCTGACGTGTTGCCAAGAGCGTAATTAAATAATAATCACAGTTACCGAGTATAGTACCACGTGGCTTTGGCAATGCCTATTTTTAGCGGACATGCTCACCGAATCGTAAGCTATCTTTTTGTAACATCTTTGAATTTCACTAACGAAGTTGGAAGAAAATGCAGTCGATGAAGGAAACAGCTTCGAACATCGCAGCTTCTGCGAAGTCTGGCATGGACAAGACCAAAGCCACCTTGGAGGAGAAGGTAGGCTTGTTTATTTAATTGTGTTTTTCATTTAAGCACATGATTTTCCTTCGATAAATAATAGTAATACTGGATTTTTGATTTTTCATATAAAGGCTGAGAAGATGACAACACGAGACCCTCTTCAGAAAGAGATGGCTACACAGAAGAAAGAAGGAAGGATCAATGAAGCTGAGATGCAGAAGAGAGAAGCGCGTGAGCACAACGCTGCCATGAAAGAAGCTAGTGGAGCTGGGACAGGAACTGGTTTGGGACTGGGGTCAGCCACTCACTCGACCACTGGACAAGTCGGGCACGGAACTGGGACCCATCAGATGTCGGCTTTACCAGGTCACGGCACGGGACAACCAACGGGTCACGTTGTGGAGGGTACAGCCGTGACCGAACCGATAGGAACAAACACTGGAACTGGTCGGACCACAGCTCATAACACCCGCGTCGGTGGTGGCACCACTGGGTACGGAACCGGTGGAGGATATACTGGATAAGGCGTTTTTCTCATTTTCTATGTTCTTGTTAACTTTTATGTTTTCGTGCTTTAGTGTGTTTGTGTTTTTTTCTTGGTCCTACGTACCTTTGTTTTTCTCGTAAGTAACTGTAGGACTTTTGATTTCGTGTGGTGTTTTTGGTCTGATGACAGACTTGACAGTTGTGGTTTTCTGAATAAAAGTGTTGTTTCTGTGTGTTAATCCTCATATGTCAAACCTTGCCTCCCACTGACGCAGTGGATGTTCTGCAGTGGATGTTCTGTCCTTTCTTTTCTGTTGGCAAACTAAGATCCTTACTAACGCATCCCATATTCATTGAACATCATTTCTTCATTCCGAGGAACACATAAAAAGGCTCATTTTGTGAAAAAAAAAGAAACATTTCGAAAAAGTTCAACATAATGGAAAGTACAAAATAAGATGTAACATTGATTTGATTTAGCGTTAGGCTTTTTTCTCTGAAAGGTAAGATTTCTTTTTTTTTTGGGTGCAAACTAGATTTTTATCAAATTTTTTGAGATGAACGATGTCTCAGTACAAAACTTTCTTGAACATCATTTCTTCATTCCGAGGAACACATAAAAAGGCTCATTTTGTGAAAAGAAAGAAACATTTCGAAAAAGTTCATAATGGAAAGTACAAAATAAGATGTAACATTGATTTGATTTAGTGTTAGGATTTTTTCTCTAAAAGGTTAGATTTCTTTTTTTTTTGGGTGCAAACTAGATTTTTATCAAATTTTGTGAGATGAACGCTGTATGAGCCACCGTTACGGTAGGGGGTCATGTGACCTCTGTGAATTCTGCTAAAAAAATTTACTTGAACAAATTTAGTGAAACATTGCAAATATATCTTATGTGACCCTTATGAAATATGGATGAAATTGAAATGACCCTAGTGAATATATCGTTAGCTCCGCCACTGACTATCTCAGTATTGTATATTATCTACTACATCAAATCATTTAAAAAGTAATATGTACGGCGCCTTTGAGCAGAAATATGCAAAGAATCGATCACCACAGGTCCACTCGTCCCAACTTCGCCAATGTCAAGAAACATAAAGTAACTTTTTTTTTTGATCAAAGAAACATAAAGTAACTAAAATCAATACGTGTTACGAAAAAAAACCTAAGATCAAAGACATAGTTGAAATTTTGAAAAACACACATAAAACTAACTAAGATGCCACGAATTTTAAGCAATCTACATGGATATTCCTATAAATCAGACTACTAAATCCGTAAACTGACAATTACTTGCAATCATTATTCAAGCAGCATGAATCCGAACACCTGTTTTTATTTTATCTTATTAATAAACTACAAATATCATTAAAACAGATTTTGGACTTTTGATTTTAAACAACTCAAGCAAAGACAACACAGATCTAACATGGGATCCACTTGCAAATTCACGTCAACGATTTTGATTATATTACATGAAAATATGAATATAAAAAAGTGAAGAGGAGAATAAAAATAAATAACTTAGTTGAAGTTATAAAGACTCAACTTTAATGGCTCGTGTGCTCTTCACCTTAATAATCAGCTTCGATCCACCACATAATCTTTTTAGATCTTCCGGTGAGTCTCCGGCAACGTAAAAGAAGTGGTTCTCCGGGAGGGAGGCAAATGAGGGATGTTGTCAACGTTGGCGAGAATGACGCTTTTTTGTTTAAGACCGATACGGCGTTACGCCCCCATGAGCAGGGACGATGACGATGATCATGAGGACACGGACTGTGACTCGCTCCTTTGGTCTAGAGAACTCGAGAGGCATTCTCTCGGCGATTTCTCCATGGCGGTCGTGCAAGCTAACGAGGTCATTGAGGATCATAGCCAAGTCGAGACTGGGAATGGAGCTGTCTTCGTCGGAGTTTACGATGGACACGGTGGTCCCGAAGCTTCTAGATACATCTCTGGCCATCTCTTTTCCCATTTGATGAGTTAGTCTTTTTTTTCTGAATCACTCTTCTTGAAGTTAAACAATTAGTCCACTCTCATGAACAGTAAACTGAAATCTTGACTTTTCTTTTGGCATATTATCGTTGACTATTTCTCTCTGTTTGTTTGTTTCTGGATTTATATAAATTGCTGTTTGCCACTTGTTTGAATATTTTTTCTTGTTTCTTTTGTCTTAAAGTTTATTGGCTGTTTCTTGATCAACACGTTTCCTTTTATAGGACTTTCGATGGAACGTGGTGTCATTACAGAGGAAACTCTTAGGGCTGCGTTTTCCGCAACCGAGCGAGGGTTCCTCACGCTTGTGAGAAGGACGCGCGGATTAAAACCCTTGATTGCAGCCGCTGGATCTTGCTGTCTCGTCGGAGTTATCTGGAAAGGGACCTTGCTAATCGCTAACGTTGGTGATTCCCGTGCTGTGCTTGGCTCCATGAATAATAACAGTAGATCCATCAGGATTGTAGCTGAGCAATTGACAAGTGATCACAATGCTGCTCAGGAAGAAGTCAGACAAGAACTTAGGTCTTTGCATCCGGATGATCCTCGCATCCTTGTCCAGAAACAAGGTGTGTGGCGCATCAAAGGCATCATTCAGGTGTCTAGATCAATAGGGGATGCGTACCTGAAACGCCCGGAGTTCTCTCTTGGTCCTTCGTTCCCACGGTTCCATCTCCCTGAAGGGCTAAAAAGACCGGTTCTATCAGCAGAGCCTTGCGTCTACACAAGAGTCTTACAAACAAGTGATAAGTTTGTGATATTCGCATCAGATGGACTATGGGAACACATGAGCAACCAGCAAGCTGTAGAGATAGTGCATAGACATCCTCGTCCTGTATGTGCTTAAAAAGATATTCATTGTTTTAACTTTTTCTTTCTGTTTTTGGTATCACACTGATGTCAATAATATAGGGAATAGCGAGAAGGCTGGTGAGAAGAGCGGTGAACATAGCAGCAAAGAAGAAAGGGATGATGTACGATGATTTGAAGAAAGTGGAGAGAGGAGTGAGGAGATTCTTTCATGATGATATAACGGTGGCTGTGATATTCATAGACAATGAGCTTCTCATGGTGGAGAAAGCTACTGTTCCTAATCTCTCCATTAAAGGTTTCTCTCATACCATTGGACCTTCCAAGTTCAGTCTCTTCTCTTAAAAGAATGTGTTATTTTTCATTTATTACTTTACAACATGTAGTTAATAATATTTTCTCAAAAAAAACATGTAGTTAATAAATATTCCAAAATATACTTCCATATTATATTTTTTCAAATGCATGAATTGAAAAAGCGTGATTCCAAAAAATACACTTCTTAGATCAGTACAAAATAAAATGAATTCTTGATGAACAAAGAGAATTAATATCACCGGCCAGTTAGCTCAGTGAGCGAATCGATCTGACTCCCTGTAAGAGAGTAGTCAACGTCACTAAAGGACGGAGGCATGGCTGGCCATACGAAAGCAGGTCTCTCTGTAGGCACATCTGGTGGGCTAGTCTCACCAGTCAAGACCTTCAAAACAGTTCTCATGGACGGTCTTTGGTTCGGATTCGGGTGGCAACAAGCTAGTCCCAAGAGCAAAGCGCTCTTCATCTCTTCTACATCAAACGAACTTCCCATTCTCGGATCAGCTGCATCCATGATGTTTCCATTTCTGTATAGCTCCCATAGCCAGTTCACAATGCTGTTGTTGTAATTGCTCTGGTTCTCCTTGTCCAACACGTAACTCGGTTTCTTGCCAGAGACTACTTCAAGCATTAAAACTCCGAAGGCGTAGACGTCTGTCTCGACAGTTGCTCTCCCGTTGAGGAAAGTCTCTGGAGCCATGTACCCTGGCGTTCCAGCGATCTCCTTTGTCGAATGGTGCGTCATCTCGCTTTGTTGTATCATCCTCGCAAGCCCGAAATCGCCTAGCTTCGCGTTGAAATCCGAGTCTAGCATCACGTTGCTCGCTTTGATGTCTCTGTGAAGTATCCTCTTGTCGCATCCGTTGTGAAGATACTCCAAAGCTTGAGATAGCCCTCTTATAATGTTCTTCCTTGTCTCCCACGTTAGGTTTGACCTTGACTTGTCTCCCACGAAAATGTATCTATCCAAGCTTCCGTTAGGCATGTACTCGTAGACAAGAAGATACTCTTTCCTCTCGTAGCACCAACCCAATAGCTTCACCAGGTTCCTGTGATTCAGGCTACCGATCGTCGTGATCTCGGATATGAACTCTTGCTTCCCTTGATGAGATTTCTCGGACACTCGCTTCACAGCTATGTCTCTACCCTCCCACTTACCCTTAAACACCATCCCAAAACCTCCTTGTCCTAGTTTGTTCTCATGGCTGAAGTTCCCCGTTGCTCTCTTCAGCTCCCTCAGCTTGAACTTCTGCGGGTTGGTCGCGCAATTATCTAGCTCTGCTTCAATGTCAGGGCTTGTTTCTCCTGCTCTTGACCTAGATCTCAAGAACAGTAACCCTAAGAAGGCTCCTATTATAACAAGACACACAATAGGGACAATAATCCAAAGCCATAACATGTTTCCATCTCCATCTATCTGTAAGCCTTCAAATTTCCATGACCGGACACAGTTTAGCTCCGTGTAACTGCTTGTTGAAGCCGTGAATCCTACGTAAACCGTGTCTGGAAGAGAGGTTGAGAGATCTATAGCCCTAGAGAACACTAAGTTCCGTTGTTCATATACCTCCGAGTTGTTTCTTGAGACATAAACCGATAGATTCTTACCATCATACTGCACATGAGCGGTGAAGTCTTTACCAGAATCGATCTTGATCCCTCGACCGCTCAATGATTCTTGAACAACAGAATTGATGTTGTTCACGTTTAAAGCCACATGGTTTCCATCAAGATCGTCCGGGTGGCTCTTCCTTGTGTCGAACTCAACCGCAACGATCTTTGACCCGAGAGTTCTGTTTGTTGTTTCGTTGACCAGACCGAGCCACATACCTGAGCTGTTCTGAGGAGCGGCTGTCTCCGGTGTGAGGACAAATGCCAAGCCTTCGCCTCCAGGGTTGGTTTGGTTGGAGATGTTGATGACGAAAGTGGTATTGAACGTAGCTTTCTTGTCTTTGTCCCATAGCTTGAAAGGCTTCTTGTAGAGCGCACGGCCTGAATGGTTCGAGAGAGAGCCACGGATATCAGGAGTCACTTGGATCGCTCCGAGGACGATGTATGAGTTGTCTCGGATCAAGTCTGCGTCATTGCTTTCTTCAAACGTAGGGAAATCGAACTCCAAGCATTTCACTTGTGTCTCGATCTTACAAGCTATAGTCAGAATTAAGAAGAGGAGCTTGCACGTTGGAGAGTTTTTCATTTTGTGTGTGCTCTTGAGTTCAGAGCTCCAGAGATTAGCAAAAATAAAATATTTAAGTGATTTTTGTGTGAAATATATCTATTTTAAAATGAGCATCGTCAAGCACCATACCTTCCTGGAAATCCCAGTCATGTTAATGAACTAAAATAAATTTGGTTTTTAACTTTTCAGTAATAGGATATTTGTTACCTTTTCTTTTCTGATTTTAATATAAATTGTTCTTATGCAGTATATTGATTCAACGATAAGGAAAGAGAAGTCTTTGTGCAAAATGTTGATTGTCTTGGTCGTGTTTTTGGTAATTTCGACTGTGACAAAAAAAAGTTGACTTTTCCCTATTTTTAACGCTGGTTATTGGGTTAGTGTTTGCCATTTTCAAATAAAATCGTTGACAATTAGTAAATTACCCCTACTTGTTACTCGGTTACGTGTTATAGGAATAGTATTAAGTTGAAGTTTAGTATTATGGAATATAAAATAGGTTTTGAAAATTTCTTAAGGACTTTTCAGATCAAAGAAAAAAAATCATAACGTCGAATCTAAGATATCATTTAATATATGTGACTGTTACTGAAATATAATATTGGATATTTAAAACTATAATTTTTGTGTAATTAGCTAAGTGTTTTATGGTTATAAATTCGTCAAATAAGATAATTTATTGGATTACATATTAAAATCCAGATCGATTTATTTGTTTGTAAAATGAATTTCCAAATACTTAGGAGAACATTTAAGTTATCAGTAGATATATTATTCCCTAATTGTCATCCCAAAATATCATTTACGGGGAATACCTTCAATAAAATGTTATTCAGAAAATCATATATGTGAATGTGATAGCATATGATTTAGAATTATGATTTTATTCTTTCCATCAATTATATTCTCTCAGTTATTTCCTTTATGATTCATTTTAAGTTTTAGTTAAAGAACATACTATAATATACAAAAAACCACATCTTTAAGGATGTACTTTTCTTTGCACAAGCTCACATGTGACGGTTCAGTTAAAGCTACAACTTGTTCTTACAATAATGCATATCGTCTTGCTACTGGCCTCAGAGGCTCTCAGCAACAAAGATGATCATAATGGAGAAAGATCAGTATAATAATCACCGAATTTTTCTTCTGGCTCTTTTAGAAAATATTGGAGGTGGCCATTTCTTTACTTGAATTTCTGATTTGAAATTAACACAGAGAATCACCGAATAATATTATTAGATTAGACACAACTTTTTTTGGAAAAGAGAATTAAGAGAAAAGAATTGTGTAAGTGGAATGACAATCTTTTAGTTTTTTCATCTTTCTTACAAAATCTCATGATCTCCTCCACCAGTATCGACAAAAATGCACGTAAACATTTTCACATTGTTATCGTTTTAGAAGTTTAGACAATTTTTATGTCTCGAAAAATAGTGTAAGTACTTGGACGACCTAGCTCAACCGGTAACATCTCAGGCCTTGGTCTGAGAGATCACGAGTTTGAGTCTCAGGCGGGAAGGAGTGTTTCAGGGCCCTTAAAAGGTACATACAATTTTTCACATTGTTATCGTTTTAGAAGTTTAGACAATTTTTATGTCTCAAAAAATAGTGTAAGTACTTGGACAACCTAGCTCAACCGGTAACATTTCAGACCTTGGTCTGAGAGATCACGAGTTTGAGTCTCGGGCAAGAAAGAGTGTTTCAGGACCCTTAAAAGGTACAGACAAAAGCTGATTCCGGGCGTAGGAGAGATTAAGGCCGAAAGCCCGGACCCCTGGTTAATCAAAAAAAAATAGTGTAAGTGATAAATATGACGTCGACGCATGTTCGATACTGTTCAGTGCATGGATTAGCGAGCATTGAACGACAACTTGTAAAACATTAATGATTTTGAATTAACTAATTAAGTATATAATAAAATTGAGAAAAGCATAATGGATAAGTAATTATGTAAATAATCAAAGAATATTTTGGACAGTCCAAAAGCACAACGAATTATTGGATTTAAAGTCACAAGTGAGTTGGTAATGACATTCTCAAGTGTAAACCAAAGAGAATGAGCTCAAAAGATTTCGAATAATTGGATCTGATCGGCTAAAACAGTGTAGATGTGATCACTAAAGATGGAAAAGGAATAATAATGGCGGACTTGAGACACCTTTCACAAATTTAAGTAAATTTGCAAAATAATAATTATAAAATTATTAAATCAAGAAAATAGCATTGATGACAACCAAACACAAATTTAAGCTGAAAAGTGTGAATGGATTTCTATAACAAAAATAAAGTTACCAAGTCGTTCCTTTTTTCAGCTGCAGTTTCATGATTTTCATCTGATCATCACTAATCAAAAAGTTAAACTGAATGGTGAATGAACATCCAAAAACATCAGAAAAAGAAATAAAAAACAATGCGAGTCTTGAGATGCAAGAACCTATTGTGATATTCGTACGTCGCAATGAGCATACTATATAATAATGTGCGAGCACGTTGGAAAGCAATCTTAACTATGGCGTGTGATGAAATGTTCCTTTTGAATTAATTTATTTTATTAGCTTTGAAGCCAGAAACCAAAGTTAGTTCCAAAGAGTTACATACAACACAACTATAGTTACAAACGTACAAGCTTAGCTAGGAGCCGGATCATAAAATCAAAGTACAAGAGAAAACATTATATGACATGAGCTAACAACACAACCGTTACAATCTTACATAACCAGAAAATCTCATAGAGATCTCCGATTACATACCTTAACATTCCACTATCCTTCACGCGACTAATCTTTGCTAAGTCCGACAAATCCAACTGAACTTAAATTTCAGAATGTTAACACTCTGAATGAAGATCACTGCAGCCTGTAAGCATGACATAGATACGATAGGAAACCATTACATTTTAGACCATATCAAGAAAGGAAGTGAGCTATATCAGCTTACTTGTTCTCAGCTCGCCTTCTCTTGTTTGCTTTCTGCTTGTTCTTCCTTGGTCTCTTTTTAGAAGAGGTCAAATCTTTACCCGGATTGTGTGCTGCTGGTGGAATAAGCACAAACTCTGTTGGAACACCAATTTGCCTAGAACGGAGTTGTGTTGCCTCTGGCAACTTGATTTCATGTTGTGGTTCTGAGACTAATGGTGAAGTTATTGGCAGGGGTACATAAGAACACCTTGAAATGGTCACTGCTCCAGGAAGGTGACCAGACACACATTGTGTATCATCATCAAACAAGACTCCATGACCACCTAGCTCCTCTGTCTGAGGCAGTGAAGTTTTGCTAACTTGGTTCTCTATCTGAGGCAGTGAATTTACCAAACCTTGCTCTTCCGACGTCGGCTTCTGATGATCAACTAAAACTCTGAAACTGCTTTGCTGAGAAAGGGGCATTATTACATCACAACCTTTAGAAGTGGTAGGCTTGAACTCGTTGCTGGTGACAGAACAATCCTTGAGCACATTAAAGACATCACAAGCACTAAACTTGGGCTTGATCACTTCAGAAATCTGTGTTCCATAGGTAGGATCATCTAATAGCAAATTTTAACACTAATTCATTAGTAAAATAAAACTGAAACATACCACAAAAAAGTAAAAAAAACAAATGTCCCATTGGTCTCTCTTCATAGTTACCTAAAAGGGAGAGGATAGCAGCAAGTGCAGCTAGTTGCTCAGCTTCTTTCTTATTCTTACCACATTCACCTCTATAATAAGTACCGTTCAGTACCAAAGAGGAAACAAACACATGAGACTTTTCAACTTGAACCGTCTCATATGCACATTCCATCTTTGTCTTGTCAATAAACTCATTTAATATCATCTTGCAACGTGCTTTGTGCTGACATACGAGCTGCATATAGACCAAAAAGTCCTACTCATAAATAGAGCAAAGAACGTACATAAAAAAAAGTAAAGATAAACAACCTTGCGGAGATAGAAGCCAAGATTTGTAGAAGTAGGAAGAGATGTATCATCATTAAGTAGATGTTGTAATGCAAGCTTAGCAGCGTCTTGCTCTGCAGATATACGGTCGGTGAATGTACTCGAGGAGGTAAAGGTCTTTCCACCGACAGTAACGGTACATGCAAATCTAGTGTCATAAACTGGAAGTGGTGTGTTTGTTCTCCGACAGTAAGAGTTTAAGTCACTCTTATACATCATCAAATTCTCCATAACAAGATGAAATCAAGTCAGGGTTTTGAAGTAAAAGCGACAAACTTACAACAGATAGGAAAGGAACAGGGGAAAATTGAGATATGTCCACCGAGGACGAAACGCTATGAGATTGAACCTTATGGCTGTAGCGGGAGCATGGAGGATGTGAACTTGTGAGGGAGAGTGAAGTGGGAATGGGAGACGATGGAGGGGGGAGATGCATCGCCAGGTGGTGGTGAGAGAGGTTTGCAACGGAGACATATTTGGCAGGTGGCTAGTAGAGAACTATAGAAAAAAGAGATAGAACACTATCAAAACCGACCTTAGCTCAGTTGGTAGAGCGGAAGACTGTAGTTGTTGCTGTGATCTTTAGGTCGCTGGTTCGATTCCGGCAGGTCGGATTTCTTTTCTTTTTCTTTTGAAGATTTTGCTAGGCCGAAAATGAGTGATTTTGTTGAAGCCCATTGAATGTAATGGGAGAGTAAAGGTCCAAAGCCTTTTTTTTGGGGCAAAGCCTTATTAATGAGAACGTTTGTCGATTATATAGTGGTTAGGGGTTATTTCCTTTTTATTCTATTTTCTTATTTACTAAAGTTTCGAGAAAATTATTTACTTATGATATGATGATTTTTTATTTTTCTTTAATGCTGGATATATTATGTTATTACAAGCTCAAAAAAATATTACAAATGATTCTACAGTCGACAATTCTACATATCCTATGAAAATTTATGTCTGACTGCATCATCTGAGCCGTCATGTTGTAAGTCTCTTGTAAACGGTTCTTCATTAATTCACATAATTCTGAATTCTCCGGAAATATTATTCTATTTTCTTATTTACTAAAGTTATTATAAAATATTTATTTATGATATGGAATTTTTTCCTTTTATTTATAATAATATTTTAAATATATCTTTTAATTAATTTGAACATTTTTTAAAGGAATCATTGACATATTCTTGTAGGCATGTTTGTTTAACGTGAACAGTGAAGGTGGTATGATCTAAGAATAACCTTAGAGTACGCTCAAGGCTAGTATCTAACATAATATCTAACTACTTAAGAGTAAAAAAAAAAAGAGATGAGAGAGTTCACAAATGGAAAAGTGAACATTCGATTATATCTAAACTGCCATTAATAGTATAGTTTATAAATTGTGGCCCATAGTTTCCACCAAAACTCAGCTGTAAAAGCCTAACTACTCTTCCACATGTTATTTACTTTTCGTAGAATGGAGTATGTAATTAAGAAAAGAATCTAGAAGACTCGACTTTTAATAAGAAAATCGAATAAAAGCACAAGACCGTACTACAGTATATGAAAATAAGGGTCACATTTTCTCATTTTTGACTTGGTAAACAAACACGCCATTGAATATTGGGTGAAACCCACAGTTTTTTCTTATATAATGACTTACTAACTCATTACATAATCCTAAGTTCAGAATCAATAAGTAAAACGAGAAAACTTAATAAAACTCTTTTTCATTATAACATATGCAAAAACTAATAAATGGCTGTAACAAACTCGTCTGCTAGTTGTAATGGTTGGCTCATCATCAGCCTTCTTGTCATCGTTCCTGCGTTTTTTGGGACATCATCTGCGCAGTTAAACGCAACGTTTTACTCCGGCACTTGCCCAAACGTCTCCGCCATCGTTCGCAGCACTATTCAACAAGCTCTTCAATCCGACCCGAGAATCGGAGCCAGCCTTATCCGTCTTCATTTCCACGACTGCTTTGTTAACGTACAAGAATCTCTCTAGATAATTCATTCTTGATTTTCTTTCCTCGTGTGTCCTTTTTGTTTTTTGCTACACTAAAAATTCTACTATGCTTCTTTACTTTTTCAAAAGGGTTGCGACGGGTCGCTCTTGCTCGACGACAGCGCAAGCATCCAGAGCGAGAAGAACGCTGTACCCAACGCAAACTCAACAAGAGGATTCAATGTTGTGGATGATATCAAAACTGCCCTGGAGAACGCTTGTCCCGGCATCGTCTCTTGCTCTGACATTCTAGCTCTTGCCTCCGAGGCCTCCGTGTCTTTGGTAATTAAGAAAACTGACTTGACATATCACACATACGTGGGCCCACAGTCTGTGGAATATTTAAGCCCATATATGCCCAAATATTTACCGTTTTTACGGCACCCTAATATTTTTACCTATATGTTCATCTTTATCTTATACAAATAAATATACTGTACATGTTTAATCAATCTTCAGGCAGGAGGGCCTACATGGGCTGTGTTACTAGGACGAAGAGATGGTCTCACCGCGAACCTGTCTGGGGCGAACTCGGGCCTTCCATCTCCTTTTGAAGGCATCACCAACATCACAGCTAAATTTACAGCTGTCGGGCTGAATACAACCGATGTAGTAGTCTTATCTGGTAAATTATGGACATGTTTAGCTGATGATGTAGTAGTTATTCGTGTCTTACTTCAAAAACAAATTAAACCCTAACTTATGCCAATTTCTTGTGGTTTAATGTGTATTAGGAGCGCATACGTTTGGACGTGGAGCTTGCGCAACCTTCAGTAACAGACTATTCAACTTCAATGGGACAGGAAGTCCTGACCCGACTCTGAGCTCAACACTTCTCACCAGTCTTCAACAGCTATGTCCTCAAAACGGCAGCGGATCAGTGGTCACTAATCTTGATCTGAGCACACCTGATGCTTTCGATAACAATTACTTCACCAACCTTCAGAGCAACAATGGTTTACTTCAGTCAGACCAAGAACTGTTATCTGACACTGGTTCACCCACCATCCCCATTGTTACTTCTTTTGCAAGTAACCAAACTCAGTTTTTCGAGGCGTTTGCTTTGTCCATGATCAAAATGGGGAACATTAGTCCCTTGACTGGGAGTAGTGGAGAGATCAGACAAGACTGTAAGGTGGTTAATGGACAATCTACCACTCAGGCAATTGAGTTAAGGTCTGATTCTGCTGAGAAAGAAGTGAGTTTAGCAGAAATGTGAGAATTGAAATAAGAAAACTATTTTCACCGTTTGTTTATCATATATAAACAAGTATTCGAATAAGCTGAATCATTTTCGTACAAAATGGTTGGGCGAAATGTGGTAACGTAGTAGAATTATATCTTGAACTCACGAGTTCTTAAAAAATTCAAATATGCTGTTATGCTAAATACATGGATGTATCACATCTTTTATAATAAATTACATACATTCTGGTGGATGGGGTCATGGAGATCATGTCGATTATGGAATTTGACGTATAAGTCAATTATGGAAAAATTATAAGGTCATGAGAATTATCATTACAGCAAAGTTGGCGTTGTATTTCAAACGTACTGTGTAGGACAATTTACATCTGTTTGGAAATTTTGGCTTTAACGTTATTGTCTATCCAATAATGCATCAGTTTTGAAAATTCTGATATATATATACATGTACAGTTTTAGAAGAATTGTTTGTTTGTTAGTAATATATATGCTATCACAAAATCTAGTTTAAACATTAAACAAGAAAAATATCCTAGGATAGCATTAAAAAGTTTTTGTCACAAACAAAGACCCAAGAATCAAAATGATCAAAATGTTTCATTAAAAAGGTAAATATACCCTTATATCTTGGGTTAATTAATTCAAACCTTAAGGTTTAGAGTTAAGGGGTGAGGTTTTTGGATTAAGGTTTAAAATTTTATAAAATAAAAAGTAAATACTAAAAATTTGAAAATAAAATTTGAAAATAGTTTCAAAAAGTATTTTCGAATTATAAAAAGAAAATTTGAAAAAAAGAATTCCAAAAAAAAAATTAGAATCTTTTCACCTATTAAATGAAACATTTTGGTCACTTTTTTTCTTATAATATATTTTTGTGACAAAAACTTGAAAAATGTCTATTTAGGGGAATTGCCCATTAAACTATTGGAAATTTATGAGACAGAATAATTTTAAGAATCATTTGTTTATGGGGGAATGAATTCATCAATGATGCACAAATTAGTTATAAAAGAATTTTCACATTGTGGAACCTTCATTTAGTTTGTTTTGAAGGTTCACTGAATGTTGAAAATGTCCTAGTTTTTCCGTGATGATGGAAGATTGGAAGGAATTGCTTCAGTTTTGGCTTTTATTTAGCAAGATTGATGGGAAATGTAGCCAACTGGGCCTCAAAACTATGTATTTGTCAGACATTTTTATAGAAAAGCTTTATAATACAAAATTTACATACATGTATGATGTATATATATGTAGTTATTTATCAGAGATACTTCAATCATAGTAAAACTAATGAAATAGAAGAAAAATTTAAGAATTAACATTTAGAGTAAATTTCAAGAATCATACGTTATAGTATGTTCTAAGCTATTTCTAAGAGTCATAATCCATATCACCGTCACTCGAAGATCCGGAGCTAGTCACGCATCTGTGAATATAGGTTAATGTCAAAGGAACATCTCGAAAGTAAGACTTCTGGAGATTCTTTATCAAAATCAGTGAAGTAACAACTCATTATAAAACACTTGATTATGAATCTATTTGTTTTCTCAAAATATAGCTGTAAAGGTCTAACAACTCTTGAAGGTAGCAGTTATTTCGCAAAAATGTGACTTGTAAACTAATTTGTGTACACTAAATGTGACTTATTAACTATAATTTGTGCAGCCTAACTTTTTAAAAAGCATATTTAAAACTTCGCTTATAAACTGTGAGAAATGAGAATTGAGATATTCATTCACATTCCTTTTTTTACGAATCCTCAATATTAAACATGGGAATTAGAATGCATTAAAGATGTTTTCGATATATAATTATA
>OVBX01000334.1:32915-45884 GCA_900406325.1 Erucastrum elatum
TTACTCTCATCTTTCACTGATCCTTTCAGTATACAAACCAAAGACTCCCACATGTTCCTATATATTCAAAGAATCCCCAACAAACACTAGCCTTCTTCCTCTAAGCATCTCCAGCAATATACCTCCATTCAACCTTCAATTTTCATTATACATATATTGCTTAATCTATTATTAGAAATGAAAGTGTTGGTTTTTTTTCAAGATTCTAAGACAAAGTAAAGTACCTTGGTAAACTACATTTCTTAGGCTTCTATTTGAGTTTCTGAAAATCTTTGTCGGGTCTTCCGTTTGAAATACAGTTGAACTGCTCATCAATCAGCTTACACGAACCTGGTTTGTAAAGAGGATATGTTTCATCCATGATCCACTCACCGTCGAAGAACTCACAGTCCTTCAAGGACTCGCTCCATTTCTCGATCTCTTGTTTCACCGAAGAAACCGAATCGCTTTTCCTTGATGAGCTCGAATTGGCTGTCGGATCTACCGACATGGGCGCTTTCGATGGAGATTGAGCTGCTGTCTTGTTTCGATTACTCAATCCTGTCAGAGTCTTATCTGGAACCAGAGGTTGAGAAGATGGGTTGGTTACGTTTGCGACCGGAGATTCAAAGGTCGCGTTTTTAGCGACCGGAGTTCGATATCCCGGCGTCGTCATCAACGGTGTCTAAGTGGTTAGGCGCCAAGAAGTCGAACCATTTGGGAGCTCGGATGTGTTCGTAGAAGACGTCTTCCACAAAACGAGAATCAATTCGCTTCCAGTCGATCTGAGCAGGCTCCATTAGCGAGAGAATATACTCAAATATCGAGTCTGTGTGTTCGTTCTTTGGTTGGAGAGAAGAGAAGAAGAATTGGAAGGGGAGAAACACGAAAGTGACTTGGCTTGAACCTTTCCGCAGAGGTTCATCCATAAGGAGCTGTTCAACAAAACTAATTCATTTTTTATTATTTTTTTTTACTTTTTGCCTAAGAATTCGCACAATGAACCCTCTTAAATACACTGATGCGAGTGCTCTTAGTTCATCTTCTGATCTTCATGACCTGCTCTTTGCTTGTGAAAAGAGATATATATATATATATATATATATATATATATAAAGAACAAATAGACTTTTATTACCAACGCATAACTCCAAATGTTTACTTGGTAAAACATAGAAAAGGAAAGATAATCATCAAAAACATGAAGGAAGGTTTCAAAACAACAAAAGAGAAAAAAAGAGAGCAAAAACCACAATGACATGAACTAGACAGAAAACAGAAACACACACAATGCCTTGGCTACAAAGTTCTGCAGAGCTAAAGACACAAAAACAGTCTTGTCCATTTGAAGGAACAATCCTATTTCTCTTACGCAAAAGTATTTTAAAAAAAGAGAGTTTAAACCGATTCTCTCTACCTCTCTTGTTACGGTTTCCGCATCATCTTATGCTCCATATACAGACATTGCGGTATGGTTTCTCGATTCTATACTATCTCAGCTTAAGACTGCTCGGTTTTCTGGCTTCCAAGCATAGATCGCTTCAAAAACTCCATTAGCAATCTCTTTTGCTGCTCATCGATATGTGGGAAACTCGATCGTAGAAGCTCAATCGGCATTTCACGGACAATGGCCTGTGCAGCTGCATCAGATATCTCACTAGCAAACTCCGGTGGCATCTGCGAGTTCAGACTCTGCATGATACCGTCGTATTTGCTGATACAATACCTCATCAGAAGGTTGAAGAACTCGTTGAAGGAAGCGCGCCACAGAGCCATGCCCGCGTTGTTGAAGTTGTTAGCCCGGAGAAGCTCAGACCCCCTGTCGAGCGTGGATTTCAGTACCGTGGTAGCTCCGTCTCCAACAGGACTGCCTAAAGGACGGAGCGGTGGCTGCTCGGAGGAACAGGAAACAGCTGCTAGACACGCGCTTATGGGTCCTAGATCCATCTTGTGAATGCACGAGTTCACAACGTTTGCAAGCTTGTTTGTGGTCTTGGCGATATCAGGATCGGATGAGAGGACTCCAAACAATGATCTCAGATGACGGAAGATGGCCATGCAGACTATCCGCATTAGGTCGCTGCCTGGGAAAATGAGCTGAATATACCTTATAAGTAGCTTCCGACCCTTTGGAAGAGAGATGATACTTTGAAAGATTAAATCATCCTGGGAACGGCTTTGCCCATTCTTGGCAAGGGGATCAACGAGCTGGAGTGAAACCGCAAGGCTTTCCAACAAAGCTTGTCGTTTCTGTTTCAACTGGTTTCCTCCATCGGGGAGTTGACTGAACTCTAAGAAACGATCTATGTCATCCACATCGAGGAGGAGATTATTACCATCCTCAATGTACACTCTAGCTGCAAGCAGGGGTTCTTCATCAAGGGGCTTATCGGTAGCCCTGTGCTCCGCATTGCCAGACTTAGTTGAATTTGGAGGGTCCACTTCAAGAAGGGGACGAGGCCTGCGGATTGAAGAGAAAGGAACTCTACCAAGACTATGAGCATCAACCTGAAGGAAAGCATGGGGCTCATTGTTTGTCCGTGGCCGTGGATGTAGTAGGTCCCTCAAATGGTTTGGACAGAAATGATGTTTCAGTTTCGCACCTGCAGATTTCTTAGCAAGACAGGCTTGATGGTAGTAATCATCAACGTAAGGATCATTGCTGTGTGTGGCAACAAGCTGTGTTCGCAGTATATTCTCTATCTCCCCTGCTGACATATATTTGGACCGGTATGGAGGCCAGCCACTGTATCTCCTCTGAACGCCACCATCAAAGCCTTGTTGATGAAAACGCATGTTCGGTCTGTTGCCTTGAGCCGACCCTGGTCTTGATTCCCTTGGATCAACGAACCCAAGCATTCCATCGTAAGTTGCGGAAGAGGATGATCGAGAAAGTTGGGGACTGAATAACTGAGGCTGCATTCCTGGCATATGACCGTGAGGAGGCTGCATTGGATGCTGTAACCTATTCTGAGATCCCTGCATCTGAGGAGGCATCAAACCGTTCTGATGAGGCAGCTGTTGTAGCATGTTATTCATGATCCCAGAATTATCACCAGGATGACGATTCATCCACTGAGCCGGAGGGCGGTTATTCAAAGGAAGAGCAGGACGGAACTGTGACATGTTTCCGGTGCGCTGGGGAGACCCATGATGCATGCCAGCCAACTGAGGCTGCAAAGTTGGGAACTGAGAGAGGTTTGGCGATCCCATTTGAGGCCCACCAGATTGATACTGTAAATTTGGGTGTCCTAAGCGCTGATCTGGTGATATGCTGCCTTGAGGATATGAAACAAACGATGACTTCGGGACAATGATCGGCTCACTGGGAAACTGCTGTTGATTGTGGTTTTGATGCAGCTGACGTTGTGGTTCAGGATACGAAGGTTTTGCAGACCACGCCTTGTCATCTTTCATGGCATCAGAATCCAGTATCTGCTGGCCATACCAATCTGGCATGTCCTCCCTATGAGCCCACTCAGGTACTAAAGAATCTAAGAAGAAAAAAAAAGACATCGCACTGTTAAACCATAAACCAGATCCTTGCTCGTACTATAGAATTAACGAAATGAATCATCTATGCAAGAAGAGAAAAGTTGAAACTCACTCTGGCTCGATCTCCTATCAGTGATTGGTCCTGTGTTTCTATAGACATCAGGATCCCTATTCAACTGTTAACACCATAGGGAGAAAAAAAAATCCACAGATCAAAAATCTCACCGAATAAAGCTTTTCACTTTCATAACAAAGTAGAACAGAAATAGAAGTGTAAGATGCGCAAGTGATCTCAATTATCATGCGTATTAATCAAAGCTAGCCTACCTTTGAAAAAGTAGTAGCAAGATCATCAACTTCAGAGAGAAGCCTAGAATCTCCAACCTGAAAACATATCAGGGATGAATATTAAGTCACAACAATAAATAAGCTTCACTTCTTCTTATTCAAGAAAGAGCTCCTCTGGTTTGCTAGATATGAGAGTGAGATTAAACCTCTTCCTTAACAAACGAAAGGTCATCCCCTATCCCATTGAAAGACAAAATCTCGTCTTCCTCTTCAAGTCCACCAAGCTCAACCTCCTCCACAACATCGTTCCCGAAAAAGGCATACTGAGATGCATCAAACACTGAACTACCTGCCACCAAAGTATAAAACTATTTCAGATTCCACCCAAATCTTGTACAAGGGAGTGAAACGAAAGGTCTAACAAATCAACTAAGGAGCAGATTCAAGTTTGAAATCATACTCATCCCCAGACGAAGAACCAAAATCAATCAAGATCCAGATTCAAAACTACAAAACAATCATCTGGAGAATAACAAACCTGTAGGATTGTCTCCGAGTTTCTTAAGATCATCGGGTCCAGGAGCTTGTTGATTCGTACTGCTCCCCATACCAAAACCATCCATAATCGATTCCCAAAATCCCTAATCGATTGCTTTCTCTTTAGATCTCTAAATATCAAAATTGCTACGAATCCGAAATCCCTAGAAGCCTAGTGAACGATCGAAATCCAATCGGAGTAACTAGCTTTTCTCTCTAGTGAGAAAATCAATACATATCGTCGGCTCTCCCCGCGACGGAAGCAGAAGAGAAACAGATAGGGAGAAGAAGAGGAAGCAGCGGAACCCTAGATGCGAGAAGATATAGCGATGTCTACTCTCTTTTTTTCTCTCTTTTATTTATATATATTATGATTGATTGATGCATAGAGATATATATTGCTTTCCTAATTTATAATAATATAAGAAAATGTTTTCAAACAATTATTTGTCTATTTTTTAACTAGTTATTTATCTACTTAAAAGTTTTTTTTAGATAAGCTGTAATATGTTAAAATCTATCTAAGCAATAATCTTGAATTTAAATTGAGGGTAAAATATTCTTACTAGGATTGCTTTTTTTTGTTTTACTATAATGCAATTTCCTGTTTAAGAATAATGTTTTAAATGATCTAGAGACAATTATATTTAACATCAGTTGCAACTGAACCATTTTGGTGTATTATTTCATTTTCATTTAAAATAAAGAAATTTAATAATTATATTGAATTTCATTTTAGCATAATACTTTGATTTGGAAAGAAAAATAAAACAATGAGTAAAAAAATTATTTTGGTTTTAGAGTAGGTTTTATTTTTTATTATGGATAAAAAAAATACTGTTATACTCCCTCCGTTTCACAAAGAGTGTCACTCAACCTCTTTTCACACAAATTAAGAAACTCATTAAAATGCATTTATATTTTCATTAATATCACATATCTAACCAATAATATTTTAGATAAATAAGTTTATTTATAAGATCAATGCATTTACAATTAATTTTGAGCTGAAAGTTTATAAAAATTGCATTGGTATTGTAAAATGACACTTATTATGAAACAAGAAAAATCAGCTAAAGTGACACTTAATATGAAACAGAGGGAGTATTATATATTTGGAAATGAAAAATGGAATAGAGTTGAAAATGATAAGATGTAACTTTATTGCCTTTTGATTGGTGTTGGCTGTTTGCTAATGATTCATAACTGGATAGTACGTAATAATTTTTTTACCAAATCTGCAGGTAACTTTTGGTAAAACTATACAGGTTCAACTTGTTATGGGCTGCCGCATAAAAAAATTTGTTATGGGCTTTATTTTGTTCTACAATCATTCGTTGAGACCTTCACACTGGGCCTGATATTTTGACTGTAAATTTGTATGCAATTTGTGTCATGCATGAGATGTTTGCCTGGTCCTTAGCTAAATAGACATCACAACTTTTTATATATTGCTAATACTGGAATGCATCATAATGCACACTGTCATTGTAATTTTGGATCTTCTAGTTCATGAATCATGGGGTTGTGATCAAACACATGATATAGGAAATTGGATCAACATTACACCCAAATAGAGTCCTTTTCATATTTGGCTTTCAAATCTGAAAAAAATAGAATAAAATATTTTGAGAGATACGCAAAGGTCTTTGAGAAGAGGAAGAAGAAGCAGCAACAACAACAACAGTAACTTTAGCAGCTCACGCTCAGCTGGCAAAACCAAGTATCCTTTCTTCGGTCTCCATAAAGAAAGTTTGGAGTGGCCAAATGAGAACCTTACAGGTACCAATCATGTTCTCTCATTTACTAATTTAGATGGTACTGAATGTGACTGATTGGTCTCGTCAATGTATGGACTTACGTAGGGTCATGTAGTGATGAATTTGTGTAAGTTTCTGTTAAAAACAACAGATAATCGGTTGTCTAATCTCTACTTATGATTCAAACTTCTTGATCTGGTGAATGTGAATCAGTGACCTGACAGGAACAACAACCACCACAGTTGTCTTTTAGGTTAGAGTTAATGTGGTTCATTATCTGATGGTAACAAGTCAGTACACTCAAAATTTTATTTCGATGAATAGCTCTCCTCGTATTCATATACATTTATAAATATAAATATTTTAAATTTATTACGTATTTTGTCCGAATGAATTAAAAGTGGTGGTGGGATCATATAATGCATTCTACAGCAGAAGCTGAGATTGAAAGCAGTAGTGGGAATCATGCAATCTACACATTGGTTCTTTATTTTATGTAAATAAATGGAAAAGAAGAGGGTCCACGCACTGTCCATAAGCACAACCACACATGACAGCAAGTTAAAGTCTTGTGCAGAACCTCTTCTCTTGTCTCCTAATGGGGCAACGATTTTTGTTTGGAATTAAACAAATAAAAGTCTTGAAATTTTGTAATCGTGAAAGTTAAGTTTGATGATACGGCTAAGTAAGGTATTTTTTGAGGAGCAAGAAAGAGTGATGGCCCAACACATATCTAATCAAATCAGGACCCCTCAAACCTAACTCTTTTATCTCGAAAGTTTTGAAAGAATACTTCATCAATAGTTAACCAAAACAAGAAATTATATAAAAACAATTAGATCACAGTTCTTATTTTCTATATATAATTCTGTGGTAGTGAATTCCAGTCCATATGGTGTTTTTATGACGTTAGGTCCACGTCAGATGTGCATATGATAAATATCCAAAGATTAATATGGTTTTAATATGTTAGGTCACGAACTCCTCATGTATGGACCCATATAGTACATGTGATATGTATGCACTACGTACCAAGCCCAAACAATTAATTCAAACACATTGTTCTCTTTAATGGGAAGGTTTACACATCCAGTGAAGCTTCTTTTGAATTGTTGTAAGATTTAAGTCTGTCATATGACATTGGAACAGAAGTATTAATAAAGTCACGAATTTCAAGAACTTTAGTAAACGAATATTTTATGTATGAACCGAAAGATATATGAATATGGTACACAAAAGCACGACTTCTTTTTCATAGCATATTTGAATTGTGGTGGTGCCTTTAAGGAAAGATGAAGTTTCTAGGTAAGGCACCCTTTGAGATTCCTACAATGGGTATAATTTCTTCTTCTTTTCAAATGTCGATACCACATGACATGATTACACGCCATAGCCAACTTTAAGTTGAATCAAATAGAAGAACAACAAAAAATGAGGACTAAAGTTACAGCAAATAAAGCATATCATACATCAAAGTCAAGGCGTGCAATCAGCAATGTCACTTGTTCTTCATTCCTCAATCAAATAGGAAACGACAATTCAAGATTTCATGTTTTTCTTTAGATATATAGTTTTAAGTAACACTTCTGAGTTGTGTGACTGACACCCATTACTTAATGTCACTTGTTCTGCTTGTGTCAGACTCAGACAGACACCCATTACTTAATGTCTCGTTACGTTGTTGGTAATCTCATATAGTATAAAACATAATACATAACAAATGCGAACGAGGATCAGTTTTAACAAAGAAAAATTGATATGCGAGAGAACAAAGCACGTACATTGTGAACCATGGCTACTCTTTTACTTTAGAAATCTACTTTTAAAATGTTGGTTTTGTTAAAACAGATTAAGATAGTGGAACTTGAATGCTTCTAAAAGACAAAGGCATTTTTTTTGAACTTTTAATGTGTGGGAAAGAAAATATAACAAAGCACAATAATTGTAAAAAGAAGTAGGAAAAAAGAAAGTAAAAGGGACATAAATCAAAGTAGGAATTAATTCTCGTGCGTTACTTTAAGAATATGTCTAACCTTATTGACTTTTAAATAAATACTGTACAATTTATTAAAAATTAGTCTACAATACTTAAAAAAATTAAGTCTACACTAAATTCCATGAACTTATCATTCATCAATATATTTATTTACTGGATTTAACCAGACTCATTATCAATTGAATGGAAAAATCTAATAATTTTTTTTATTTTTTTTTGCTAAGATATAGTTACAACCTTTTTGTTGATGTTAAAAAAAATTACTCCATAGTTCAAAGAAAGGGGTCAAACAGAAGTTTAGCAGAGCTGTTTTACGACGTGGCATCACATGACGCCAAAATTGTACGAAGAAAAAAAACGAAAAGTAGGATTTTACCCATTTTAACAGACCGTACAAAAGACAAATTAATGGGTCCCACTCAATTGTTCGCGACGCTTGCTTACATGGCAATGCGCGTGACTCCTTCGGACCTTTTCACGTGGCAAATCTCCATTGCATGGTGTTCGTCATACAGAAAAAGTAATTTCCGACTATCCTAAAATACCCCTGTAATGGCGCTAAAATCACGGCCCAACCGACCTATTCTATTTATTCGGTACGGTGAGTGTTAACACATAAATAACATAACCGAATCCAATTTCCCTTGAAATAACTTAATAGTTTCCGCTAATTTTGCTATAAATTACAAATCTTGTAGCCGAAAAAATGTATGTTCTTATAAATATACTGTATGTCGCTAATATGTGGAACAAATCTTTAACCAAAAAAAAACAAAATGGTAATATTGTATAAGAACAAAATCAACGTTCAGTTCAATTCAAATCAGAGAATTAGGAAACTAAATACCAAAACGTAGGAAGTCAGTTAAAAATATATTGAATTTCAGAAAACCTGTTATTAACTAATTATTGTAAAGAAGTTACCAAAAACATAGAGTCAATATATTATTCAAACCCTAAAGAACATGGTAAGTTAATTAAAATTTAGTATGTTGAATAAATGTTAGATTTACCTTTGAACAGATTAAATAAATGAAATTAATTATTTTCTAAAAACCTGGCTTTCTCTCTCTCCTTTTATTTCTCTGTGTACGTTCGTCGCGTCGATGTGTATAAATAGAAAACAGCCATATGGTTGAAGTTCCTTTCGATCTGGTCTTTCAAATAAAAGAAAGAAAGAATAATAAAAAGATAGAAACAAAGGGCCCTCCTCTTCACGCAAATCAAAACAGCAAAATAAAAACCGAAACGCATGCATTTCTATCTCTTTTAAAACTTCAACCTCCTCTCTATTTTCATCATCATATCTCTCTGACCCCTCTCTTTTCATGGCCGTCGATGCTCACCATCTCCATTTCTCTCCTCTCCAACTCTTCTCCAACAGGTTTGTAACTCTCTCTCTCTCTCTCTCTCTGCGATCTGATGATTTCTGGTTTTTCTTTCTTTGATTTTCTTCTGTTTTATTTTACAGAGACTTAGTGATGAATAATAACAACAACATAACCATGGAACCGACCACTGGCGGTTTCTGCACGAACTATCAAACCGGATACGGTGTCGTTTCCCCTTTCTCCGTCTCAAACGATTCGCATCCGCTTCTCAACATGTACGGCGTCTCCTCCAACGTTGATACTATCCCGACAACAACCGATTCATTCACTTACTACCCCGATGGTGATAATCTCAACTGTGATTTGTTATCTCTACACACGAGGAAGCGCTCCAGGGATTCAACATCGGATTATCATCATCTTGGTCATGAGAATCCTACATCATCATCATCTCCTTTTTCGTTTCTCGGCCAAGACATTGATATCTCCTCTCACATCAATCAGCAGCAGCACGACATCGATCGGTTCGTCTCCCTTCATGTAAGCAAAACCTCCTTCGCCGTTGTCCGTACGTTTCATATGTTTTAACACTCACTAACATTTGCTTCAATGAACGCAGATGGAGAGAGTGAGATTCGAGATTCAAGAGAAGAGGAAGAGGCAGGCGAGGACGATTATGGTGGCTATAGAGCAAAGGCTTCGTGCCAAAGAAGAAGAAAGAGATAGAATCGGGAAGATAAACCACGCGCTCGAGGAACGCGTGAGGTCACTCTCCGCCGAGAACCAAATCTGGCGGGAACTCGCTCAGACCAACGAAGCGACCGCCAACGACCTCCGCAACAACCTCGAGCAGGTTTTGGCGCAGGTTAACGACTCTGACGCGGGATTCGATAACGGTAACGGCGACGATGCGGAGTCGTGTTGCGGGAGTAGCGCGGGTGGAGAAACGGTTAGGCGTACGGTAGCTGTTGAGGCGCATGGTAGGATGTGCAGAAACTGTGGGGAGCAGGAATCGTGTGTGTTGCTTTTACCGTGCAGACACTTGTGCTTGTGTGGAGTGTGTGGGTCCAGTGTGCACACGTGCCCGATCTGTAGTTCTCCCAAAAACGCTAGCGTTCATGTCAACATGTCATCGTGACCCTGTTTATGGAAACTCCCTCTTCATTTTTTTCTTAAACAATTGTAAGGAAATTAGTTGAATATTTTTAGTTAGTAAATCAAAATCTTTAGATTTACTTCGTTAACTTTTGAGTTATTTCATATTACTGTATCGTTTAATTTCAGAAAAAAACTATCAAAACAGATTTTCACTAAAAAATACACTCTCATTAATTTAGGTGTTGATTGTTTCCAGTTTTTAAAATGGTTTCTGGTTTTTGTTTTTCAAAAACCATTTTATTAGCTAGTCAAGATTTTTGAAAAATAGATTCCCTAAAATTAAGGGAAACAAAAACTCTTTATATAACCAATCAAGATTGTAGCAAAAGAGTTTTCCTATAAATCAGAGAAACTAGTTTTTACATGTTCCATTAATTTTTAAATGAAAAACCAGAATCTATATTTTCTCAGTTTTTGTAGAGAGGCACGTAGCTTCCAATATATTTTCCTTACCTTTTTGTTAATATTAATATAACATGCAGCACTTATAATTATTCATAGATGTAGAGGAGCACGTAGATTGTGGCTTATTAGGGACTAATATTTTGCATTATTCATAAATAAATTTATTATTTATATTTTAGTAACTTTTTTTCATCCAATCAAATTTTAATATTTAACAAACACACAGAAAAACTAATAATTTATATAAGAAAATATTGTAATTTAAGTTACAAAAATTAAAATAATTTATATAAGAAAAACTTCTAAATAGTTTGAATTTGTGATTTGTGTAATTTATATATATATATATTATGATTTATATTTTACCATAAATAAGTTTTTATAAGAATATAATAATTATAAACCATGTTCCTGTATTTATTTAAAATTATAACCATGATATTCGATAAATTTAAATGATAACTTCTTAATATTTTATTTTTTGTTGCTGTATTATTTTGAAGTAATTTATTGATTATATTTTTGAAAACTTAAAATACAGCAATGCCAAAAACTAAAATCAAAATCTAAAAACCAAAAACCAAAACCAAAATTTTGAAATGGTTTTTGGCTTTTGATTGTTTACATATTTTGAAATGGTTTTTGGCTTTTGATTTTGGAAAAACCATTTTTTAGACAATCAAGATTTTAAAGAAACAGATTCCCTAAAATATAGGGAAACTAGTTTTTTGTAATAACTGTATTTTCTATAGAAAAACCAAAATCTAAGTTTTTGTGGTTTTCTCAAAATCCAACGATGGTTTTCTTTTTTTTTTAATTTAAAATTTGATATATTTATGCATTACTGGTAAATAAAAAGAAATTAAAACAATAACTACTACTCCCTCCGTTCCTTAAAGATGATTGTTTTAGAAAAAAAATTTGTTTCAAAAAGATAGTAGTTTTACATTTTCAATGTATGGTTTTATGAAAAATTGTAAGTTTCAAAAAAATTAATGGTGTTTATTGAATTTCTATTGGCTTAAAGTTATTGAAAATTGTTATTTACAAAAAACAATGCATTTACAATCAAAATTAATTGATTTTCTTAATATATGTGAAAATTCTAGAACTACTATCTTTTAAAAACAGAGGGAGTATAATACAATCAGCTCTAGTAAAAGCCTTTGTTTAATAATATAATAATGCAAAATATAATTTATGTTAATTTTTTTTAAATAAACTTGTCAATAAAATAAAATTAGTTATATAAATTTGTTTTTATGTAAATTTTATATGTTTTTTTAATAATATCTTTTTTCTTTAAAACCAAAATCTAAATTTTCTTAGTCTTCCCCTACTATCGAAAAATGATTTTTTTTAAAACAAAATCAATAATTTTAGTTATATTTTTTGATGTAATTGTTATAGCAAATTAATTAAAAGTTTTAAGTCTATATATTGTAAATTTGTTACACTTTAATTAATTTTGTATTTAAAAATAAATAAATATTATTATATAATATTTGAATAAAATATACTAACGTATAACTGTATATACAGATTGATTGTTTTTATTTTAAAATATATATTTATGCATAAATATATATATATGTATTATCAAATTTATTTATCTATGTAGAAATTATGATACTTTTATGTTATATACATTTTTAAAAATATTAAACAATTTATTTATGTTTTGATGTCAGTATTTTTATTATTTTTAAATAAAAAATTTCCTAATAATCTTATTTTCTTAATTTTAAAAAGAAAAACCAAAAGCGAAAACCAAAATCTAAAACAACCAATCATGTTTTCCAAAAAAACTAAAATCTACTACAAAATCAAATACCAAAAATCAAAAACTAAAATCTAAAAACCAGAAACTAAAAGCCAAAAACTAGAAACCAAAATCTAAAAGCTAGTAAAAAAATCACCACCTAAAAATCAAAAACAAAAATCTGAAAATCAAAAACGAAAATCAAAAATCTAAAAACTAGAATCTAAAAACCAAAAACTAAAACTAGAAACTACTAAA
>OVBX01000335.1:0-45790 GCA_900406325.1 Erucastrum elatum
ACGTTGAGTTCCACCTTGTCTTGACGTCCAAAGGCAAGCTTCCTCTTGTGATCTTACCCGCGTCAACCTTTAGCTCAAACGACCTCAGCCTATTTGTATGAGATCTGACATAGGCAATACCATTACGGATAGCAGCAACATTCCTGTCTATCTCTGCCATTCCATCCCTCACAATCAAGTTAATTATGTGAGCACTACACCTCATGTGCAAAAACTCACCATCCAAGACAAAAGACTGCTCAGACACTAAGGCAAATGCAGTATGAAACTTTCTTAAGGCTGAACTATTTGCAGTAGCATTGTCAACAGTAATACAGAAGACTTTCTTAATTCCCCATTCAGCCAAGCAATCTAGAAGAACAGTATCTATAGTCTGACCCTTGTGATCTGTGATGTGCTTGAAGCCAATGATCAGTTTCTTCAAGCGCCACAAAGTATCAATGTAATGCACTGTGACCACCATATAGCTAGCACCTACAAAGAAAAATTATACGATGTTAGTAAATGATAGAAGACATTGCTAATAAAAAATTTAACATGTTTCTAATATATAACCTGTTGTTTGGGAAACCCATATGTCTGTAGTGATGGACACACGTTGCTTATTGCACAAGAACCATCTCTTCAATGCCTCTTTCTTCTCAAGATACATCTTCACGATGTCTTTAGTTGAGGTTCTTCTTGAATGAGGAGTGTACATCATCGCCTACAAAGCACAAACATATAAATCAGAGACATAAAATCTAAAGATTGTATCGAAAAAAATAAACATCAAACGCTAAAGGAACAGTTAAAGAAAGCATACCTTTTTACAGAAATGATTCCATGCCACACTGTCAACAAACGCTAAAGGCAATTGTCCCAACATAATCATCTCATTTGTTGCTTCTCTAAACACACCTTCAGAAAGCTTACACATCTTGACCTTCCCATCTTCATCAATACCTTTTTGTTTATCTTTTTTGCTAGCTAACCACGCTTGATGGTTTTTGCAGATTTCAAGATGCTTCTTCAGGTTTGTGGTCCCTGATGTGGTGAGACACGAGTATTCCTTCTGGCAATAGTTGCATATGCACCTGTCTCTGTCCTCCTTAGTTCTTGTATAATGATCCCATACTTCTGATCTTGTTGGAAGGAGCCGTTTGACTTTGGATGGTTGAGAAGTCACTTTGGATGGTTGAGAACTTCCTTCACATTGTTTCCTTTTTCTTTTTTTGCTATCTGGAGTTTGAAAGTCAGCTTCATTGTTACTGGTTTCGCGATCAATAGATGATGTCGAGTCCATCTGAAAAAAAAATCAAGACAAGAGATGATAAGTCAAAACCATTTTCGATTTCAAATCAGTATGAAAAATATATCGAATGAAATAAACAAGATCAGAAGTATGAAAAAAATATTGATTTCAAATCAATATGAAAAAGACTACACATAGATATCGAATGAAATAAACAGTAAGCTTCTACAAATCTTGGAAACGTTTCTATCTAAAAGATTAATCTAGTCTTAGATTAAACATATTTAAGCAAGAACAATAATATACATATAATCAGAGTTTCAGACGAATAAGAAGAAGAAAGAAGAAGAAGAAGGACGAAGAAGAAACCTGTGATCGATTACTGGAAAGAAATGATGCAGTCGAATGGAGAGAACACTGATGATTTATAGTGGCCATTTGCAGTGAATACGTGGTTGAATCGAGGTACTTTTTGTGGGAACTAGGGTTGCACCGCCGAAGAGAAAGGGAACAGTCGAGATGTAACCGAGGAAAAGGTAAATCGTAAACGAGGAGACGCTATGTACATGTGCTTTCATTAAAGTCGGTTATATCCGGTTTTCACTTCGGATAATGGTTTTTAACCGGTCCGATCCGACCTCCGAACATTTGTCATTACAAAGCCCAATGGGTTTTTTTCACCACTCCCGTTACCGATCCGACACCGAGTTTTCGGTTCCGTTAGAGGTTCGGTTTTCGGGCCCAGTTATAAACGCCCAGGCCTATTAGTGTGGAAAAGCCCATGAGCCAAATATGGACCACCGTAATCATCTTTTCCATTCGCTCAAGGGCCCGTTAAGTAGTAGTGATAAGAAAACAGCAGCCTGGATTTAAAGTGGTTAAGAACCTTTTTTTTTCCTGAGAAACTTCATTAAACCATCCATCCTTACAACAAAAACCATCAGTAAGAAAATGCAAAAACAAACCAACAAAGCCACAACAAGATCAATGACTACTTTTTTTTTGATAAAGGGTTTAACAGGATCAATGACTACTGCACAGAGATAATAGTACAATCAGATTCAAAAAATTCCTTAAGCCAGATATCACATCTTTTGCTATCAAGAAATCTCCAAGTTTTTTTACAATCCGAGTTTGGAATCTTAGCTAAAAGCCTGAGAATGGTTTTATGTGGTTAAGAGCGTAAGATAGTGTTATAAACAGACATATTTAACAGGGATAAGCATATGAAATTCCGAGACAGCAAATTCTAAAAGCATCTCCACAAGAAAATATAGGCAACTGAAAAACTTTGTGGCAGTCCGTGAATGAAACACACGTTATCAAAGTTAGCTAATTCGCCATGTGTTTACAGTAGACATTATCTTTTTCAAGGCCATCTGTACAAGTCTAATGGATGTAGAACTACGTCTGTGGTCGATACGTGACCAATGTTGAAATTAGCTACGCATTGCTAATATCGCCAAGTCATTTCACAACAAAGATCTTTATTAATTAAAACACCAAACTCCTTAAACAACACACACTAAAGCAGTTTACAATACGACAAAAGCCACAAAAAGTAAACTCATTGATAATAACTGACATTAACACAACTTAGAAACCCCAAAACACCATATCATCAAGCCTCTCGTTGGTCGGACTATTCCCACCGTGAACCAGCAACCCTCTCTCACCATTCACCACCGCAGCAGCAAACGCGCACCACCCGCGCGGGCTCGGCTTCCCCTCTCCCTCAGTACTACCATCCAAAACCTTCTCCCACACCAACGTCTCCGTATCAAACCTGTAAACATCTCCAGACAACTTTCCAGCTCCCATATGCATCAGCTCATGAGGCTCCTCCTCCCCACCGTATATCACAATATACTTCCCGCAAGAAACCGCCGGAAACACACTTCTCGCCGGCGGCACATCCCCGGTAGTCTCCACCGCGGTCCATTTCCCACTACCCAAATCAAAGCAATGGATATCACCCAACTCATTACCGTCGAAACCAAACAAAACCCAAACTTTCCCATCAACGACCACAAGCCCTGGCGCTCCTCTCCCTTTGCAACCCTCCCCAGCCGCCGGATACTCAACCCACTTCCGATCAACCACGTCGTAAGCATGCAGCGTGTTGACACGCCCTTTGGCCGTAACACCGCCAAAGACGTAAACTTTACGGTCGTCGCCGGCCATGGAGTGGTAGCTCCGACCGGGAAGCCCTTCCTCGACGGGAGACAGCAGCTCCCACTTGTTCGTCAGGGTGTCGTAGGCGTGTAGGCCGTTGTATTTGCGAGAGTCGTCGCGGCCGCCGTAGACGTAGATGGTGGTGCCAATGGGGACCATGGAGACTCCGAAACAGGGGAAAGGAGCGTCCCCTGTTGCGGGGGCGATGGACCATTCTCGAGTGTCGAGATCGAAAACGTAGAGGTCGTTGTCGATGTGGATCGTGGGTTTGAGCTCGCCGCCAAAGCAGTAGACTTTGTTCCCCACGACGGTGATTGCGTGTGAGCTTCTTGGTCCTGGACCTGCTCCTTTCTGACCCACCTGGTTAAATCAATCAAAGATTCAAACTTTAAATCGTATTTTCGAGGATCGAATAAAGCAAATTGATTATAAGAAAAAAGGTGAAATTTTTACCTTAACCCATTTGTTCTCAGCCGCAGGACTCATTGTTCGCAAAGAAAAATAACTTTTTGTTTTGTTTTGGTTGATGAAAGAATTGTTGTGACTTTTGGTGATGGTGCTGCGTGTAGATTATATAGGCAAACTTGGTATCACATCACCACAAGTTAAAAGTTCAAAGTAGATTAGGATTCTTAAGACACGTTCCACAAATGGAGAGATACGTTACCATCTATAAAACTATTTCCTTTTTCTTAATTGTGATGACTTCTACAAGCGTTTTTTAAGGAAAAGAAAAACTGATTACGTAAGTGCAATATCTGCAATGTATTTTTATTGGTTAAATACAGAAATGCCAACGCATGTTCTTTTGTGACTTCACTAGCTTAAGAAATTTGAAAATGTAGCAACTTTTTCTAAATAGCTTCATAATCATATGTATTATATTTCTGACCCCAAAAAAGGAAAAAAATAATAATAGATATGTATAGTCATATTTTCTTTTCTTTCTCCTCGTTGTAAGATTATTCATGTAAGTCATAGTTCCGGATAAGAACCTACGAAGATATCATAACAAATCTTTTGGAAAAAACGCCAAACAATTTTCTGATTATAATAATAATAACATAAAGTCTATCACATTCATGAATCATGATCTGTAGTTCCTTCTTCGCGAACACTTAACAAAGATGCACATTGAGTAATTAGATGCAAACAGATATGTATCCAGACCGTAGCTCACATGTCGTGCCTATCTTCGTGGCTCCACTTCGGTCAGGGTCACATGCCACTTCTATGTTTCGGAAAACAAACAAAGAGATGGAAATCCGAAAGGTAAAAGAAAAAAAAGAAAGGGAAAAAGAGGGGTGAGTCAGGAGATGAACGTGGACATATTAGCTCGAATCTGGTCAATAAGCCAGGCTACATTCGAGACACATTTTTTTCCGGTTTCACACTTTTTCTTACTAGTATCTTCATATATACTGTATTAGTTATTATTTGTTTGGTATCTCCACGAGCAGCTACCTCTCTTCGAACCTGTTTTCTAGTCTTATTCCTTACATCATGTGATTATTTTCCCCTTAATACTAACTTTATAGAGTAGTGGCCTGTGACTTGAGTGGAGACTAGATCAAACAGATATTGACCGGACATAACCGGGTGAAACTTGATAAAGCATCTGTCTTTACCTCTAATCTTGTATACAGAGATCAAATGACTTCTAAAATATTTAAAAAACTTATCACAGTTTAAATTATTTATGATCTTCTAAATTTCCAGGTATGACTATGCAAATAAATCTAACATTATAGACAGAACTTAAGAATACTGCATATATATTGCAGTTATATAGATGATACGAGACAATGTTAAAATTGATGGAAAACGACATAATACTATTTAGATAGTGTTCTGTATTCGCAACAACACCCCAAAAGAAGCCATAACAATCTTGCTGTACTAGAGTTTGCCTTAAGTTTGATAGTGGCATCCTTCCATAATGTTCACATTTTTAATCTTTCATTAACATAGTTTCTTCTTAATTACCATGCTTATATACTGCTTAGTTTGAGGCTTGCCTCTGAGCAATAATCTGTAAGATCATGTACAATGGTTTCAACACATATTTCATCTTCAACACCCTACTTTTTCTCTTTTTAATATTTCACATCATCTTCTCTCTCATCCACCTAATTTCTTCAACATATTTTCTTTTTTAACCTCTACAATGGTTTGTGTAAAAATCTTCAACACCATGTCCCACAATTTACAATTCATATTCTTTTATCTTTATAATATAATAATTATATATTAAAAATATTTTTGAATTTAATTACCTTAAAACTAAATTAACATAAATATTAACAAGAAGAATTGTGAGTTCTTAAAAAAATATTACTCGGACCCAATTAACAAAAAAGATTTAAAACATTAAAATAATTGATTATAGGAAAAATGACGTTTTTTGTTCTGTATCCAAATAAAACAAATGTAGTCTTTATTTATAGATCATAAAGAGTTATGAATTTTGATATGATTTTTATTATTTTAAAATAAATATATTGTATAATAAATAAGTTTAAATTTATGGGTGAAAATATAAATAAAACAAATCTGAACAACATTTCTACCTAATCAATTTATGCCATGTGGCAAAACTGGCCCACATCAAATTTTATCAGCATGTTGAAACTTTACGACACTTGTTGAATACACATAGATATACACAATATTTCAATACCCTTATTGCAAAGTATTTAACTGTTGAAACTCAGTTTCAACACCCCATTGTAGATAGTCTAAAGTACCATACATTTTGGAAATAAATAAATAAATATATATATATATATATATATATATATATATATATATATTAAGATTTTTATTAGCACTTCATTGGTTACCAACAAAGGGAAAAAATATATTACTAAAAACATGATTAACGAGGATCATGAATTTTTAGCAGAATATAAGAAACTGTCTCTTAATTTTTAACTTAAAAAAGCCAAGAACCGACTTTTAAATAAGCTCTAACTTTTTCTTGATTGTAAAGGAAAACAAGGGGTGGTATTTGAAAGTCTTGGAGCATAGTTGTCGTGAGGCGTTCACCTATTTCCTTGAGAATGTTGCCAAAGAACTTTTAAAATAAGAGAAGTAAAACAGCAACTAACCAGAAGAAAAATTCAATTTTGCAACAGTGTTGTAGAAGAAAAAGAGAAGGAAGTAATGAATTATCAAGAAGGACGAATTAATAAATAATAGGAACCAACCACCAACGAAAAGAAACAAACTGTCAACCTTATTTGGGGATCATCCCAAGAGTGCCTACGTTAATCACAAAGAAACCATTCACAAAATGCAATGTAATGAAATTTCACATTCATAAGTATATAAATAAGATCACTAGCTAATTACTCTAAGATTCATATTCAGATATAAACTCAATAACTCATTTCAATTCTCTTATCAAAACATGTGGATCAACAAGTTTGTCTTCCTTCTTCCAGTTGTATGCATAGCTGTGTTCAGTACAGCTCAAACGGTTCCTCCGCAACCTATAGGTCCTATACCTTCACAGGACCCATCAGATTGTTTGTCATCGCTTGAAACTATTCCAGACTGTATCCCAGAGATATTCCGATCAATAATAAATGGACAAATCGGGAGTATTGGATACTCTTGCTGCCATGCCTTTTTGGGTATCACTACCGAATGTGCCACCCATGTGTTCGTCTTCGCTCCCTTCTTCCCTCCGACTTTAAGGGATCATTGTTCCAGACAACACTAGTCCCAAACTTCTTTTGAGTCTTTGTCTCAACGGGTTTATTATTATCATTCTACATGTTAAGGCCATATATACATAACGTGATAAGAAACAGTGTTATTTTTCTGCTTAATAAAAAATAACTCTCCTCGTTAGACATAAATATTAACTTCCATTCCATGTAAGCACTCCGACCATCTTTATCCATATATATTTCTTGTTAATATAAATAAACATCTGGGACAACAAAATGATTATAAAGAATTAAAGATCTTTAGGATAAACCTAAACATTAACCAAAACTGCTAAAGTGTTTATGGTTTAGTGAGTAGAAGATAATTTTTTTTGTGCTTCAAGCTCAAAGTATATTTGCCTTTTTGGCATGTAATATATTCTTTAAGTTGGAATTTTTGTAAAGCTGATTAGCGGCTGTACAAAAATTAAAAACATAAAGATTTTGAGGGAAATTAACAAAAACATGAACAGGTTTGGTTTCTCACAAAACCTCTGTTTCTCCTTCGGATTTGGCTGGTAACGTTTAACTACAGTACCCCATACGAAAATGTGTTATATCACACGACATATCCATATGATCTCTGGAGAATCGGCTTTGTCCACCAGTACCACTATTTGATCTAATTTATATAGGCAGCCGACCAAAAAAAAAGAATGTTATAATATCTTCTTAACAAAATATCTTTACCAAGTAACGTTCTTATTACTATATTGCCCTTGTCGAGATCATCCGGCGCTGACTCAGCTCTAAGTAGGACCCACTTATTGTCTTTTGCAAAGTGATTATCCGCCGCACAAAAAAAAAGTATCTCCTCCACTCTCCACATACAAAAAAGCAAAGCATTTGCCGGCGATATCATCGGAAGAAACCTCAGAAAAAAAGATGGAAGGACTTCTTTCCCTCCAGCCCTTCCCCTCATCCGTCATTCAACGCCGTCTCTCTACTGTTTACCTCCCCAGACTCACCATATCCTCCTCCTCCTCCTCTTGTGCTCCTCTTCGTGCTCAACAGGTTTCCTTCTCTTCCAATTTCACATCTTCTTTCTTTCATCTCATTGAGTTATGTTGATAAAGTTAGCATCTTTCTTTTGTTTCTCTGTTAGTCTGGAATCACGGGAGGTTCCGAAAGTGTTACTCCGGCACTGGAGGGTAATAAAGCGAGTGAGCAAGAAGTGGGTGGTATGTACCAGGACGAAGTAGTTGCTAGCCAAGGTATTAGGATAAGGAGAAGACCACCTACTGGTCCTCCATTGCATTACGTTGGACCTTTTGAGTTCCGGCTTCAGAACGAAGGTAACACTCCTCGCAACATCTTGGAGGAGATCGTTTGGCACAAGGATAAAGAAGTCACTCAGGTTAAATCTTCTTTCTTTCCTTCTTTCCTTCTTTCTTTGAGTCTGATTCAAAAAAGGTGGCTATGATATTTTACAGATGAAGGAGAGAAAGCCTCTCTATACTCTTAAGAAGGCACTCGAAAATGTTTCTCCTCCTAGAGACTTCGTTGGTGCTCTTAGGTCGGCTCATCAGAGAACCGGGCTTCCTGGTTTAATAGCTGAGGTCAAGAAAGCTTCTCCAAGCAGAGGCATCCTGAGAGAAGATTTTGACCCTGTAAGAATCTGTTTCCTTTTTTTTTTCGTCTTGTCACGTGAGTAAGTTTTGGGATTGAAAGGATTAATTATAAGGAAGGGATTGACAAATTAGGTTGCAATTGCTCAAGCTTATGAGAAGGGTGGAGCAGCATGTCTTAGTGTTTTGACTGATGAGAAGTACTTCAAGGTAATACCGTGGAGAAGTTGTTCTTTGAAACCAACCAAATCTTTATATTCTGTTCCATATGATATAGGGAAGCTTTGAGAACCTGAAAGCTATAAGGGACGCTGGTGTAGAGGTTCTGGCCTTCTCTATACCTGTTCTGATACGTCATTATACAATTGTGACATGCTAAGTTCTGATGTCTTGTGTTTATAAAAATGCAGTGCCCTTTGCTTTGCAAAGAGTTCATCGTAGAGGCATGGCAGATATACTACGGTAGAAGCAAGGGAGCAGATGCAATTCTCTTGATCGCTTCTGTGTTACCTGACCTTGACATCAAATACATGATTAAGATTTGCAAAATACTTGGAATGGCTACTCTTGTGGAGGTTTTGAACAACTCCATTCTTATATGTGCCTCAACTAATGCTCTTCTGCCTCTTCCCTGATCCAGTTAATGTTGTCTCTGATCACTTGCGTCTAGGTTCATGACGAAAGGGAGATGGATCGCGTTCTTGCAATTGAAGGAGTTGAGCTCATTGGCATCAATAACCGTAACCTAGGTATAATCTTGAGCGAAAGACATCCTTTATAACTAGAGGTACAATCCTTCTTGGTCTGTTTTACCACTCTTTTCTTTCAGAAACATTTGAGGTAGATATTGGTATCACAAAGAGGCTCCTGGAAGGAGAGCGTGGTGAATTGATCCGTCAGAAAGACATTCTTGTAAGCACTATTCACATCTCTTGTTTCACTTATGGCTTGCAGTTGTAGTCTTACAACCCTACCTCACTCAATCTTGTGTTTATATGGTAGGTGGTTGGAGAATCAGGGTTATTCACTCCAGAAGACATTGCATTCGTACAAGAAGCTGGTGTCAAAGCAGTAAGCTTCCATCCACACACTTAATGGTTCAAGTGCTTATTGTTCATCTGATCAGCTCCCTGATGGTTTACCTTTCTGTTGTTAGGTTCTAGTGGGTGAATCTCTTGTTAAACAAAGTGATCCCGGGCAGGCAATCAGCGCACTTTTTGGAAGAGATGTCTCAGGATGAGTTTTGTGTAAGAGAAAACTTTTTTTTTGTATAGAGGAAAAGCTTTCATTGTTTCTCCATTTAAGCCCCTTCATCTTCTTTCTTTCTTTTAATGCCTCCGGTCAAATGTGCAGAGACTTGTGCCTTTACGGAAATGTCTTAACTATTTTTCCTTTGATACATTACAGAAAAGTAAATCATTCGGACGTTTTGATAAATTCTCCAACAACACATCCTGGACAAAGCCGGATAAATAATGGGTTCATAATTTATAACTGAGGTCACCAAATTCTAAACAAAACCGGAGTTCATATATAATTTAACAACATCAAAGATCACTCTCCTTTATTGAGAGACCAACCAATAGCACACTTGAAGTGCAATCACTCTGTTGGAACTTGAAAGAGTTGCGTCGTCAAATTCACCAACCTGAAAAAAAGCACACAATCATATGAGTTTTACAGGTTCCTTTTCCGCATTCTCTGTCTTCCAACGATGAGCAATACTCAGAATGTGAGTTACCTGGATACATAACGCATCAAACAAGTTCAAGAACAAGAGCAGAAGCACCTCCTCCTCCGTTGCACACTCCTCCCACACCGTACTTGCCGTTTCTATTCTTTAGTATCCCAAGCAATGTGATTAGAATACGAGCTCCACTGCAGCCTAGAGGATGTCCTAAAGAGACAGCTCCTCCATTTACATTCACCTTCTCCTGTTAAAGGCAAAGAGGAATATACCCATGTCAATGAGACGACAGTAAGTTGACTGAGAAGATGATGACCTAAGAGACTCAATGATGCAAAAGTACTGACCGGAGTAATCCCAAGTAGCTTTTGGTTTGCAAGTGCTACAACCTACAAAAAGGTCAGTTAAAGCAAAATTAGCTTTTGCATATATATAATTATATATATATATAGGTCTATTCTTTATGGGAAGAAGACTAAGTTTCTTACTGCAAATGCTTCATTAATCTCATAGTAATCGACTTGAGATGATTCCAAACCAGCATGTGCAATAGCTTTCGGTATTGCAAGAGCAGGAGCAGTAGTGAAAAACTCTGGTTCCTGCATGGGTTGGGTTTCACTTAGTGAATAAGACATATAAAATGTTGTATATAAGAAGGGAATGACATGTTCTATAAGTAATGTACCTGAGCTGCATCACCATAACCTTTAACTTTTGCGAGCACTTGAAGTCCTAGCTGAAGCGCCTTCTCTCCACTCACTAGGACAAGTGCAGCTGCACCATCGCTGTCAAAGGGAGACAAACTTTACTTAAGAAAAAGACAAGTTGCAAGTCTAAACAAGATCCATTTAAAAGGTTACATGGATTCTTAAAACGATGAGACATAAATATAAATATGGTCATCTAGGGAAAGTACCTTATGCTAGATGCATTTCCAGCTGTAACAGTCCCTCCATTCTCCTTGAAACTTGGACGGAGTTTCCTCAATTTTGCAGCATCAAACTGAGATATTAAGGCAATTTCATTAGTTTAAACATTACTTTTTGGAGTAATCAGACCATCAATTATATTTTCTGACGTGTAATGCCCTCATACATAAAAGATGCCAATGCCTAAAACGTTATGACTGGTATGCATGATCATGGATAAAAAAGATGTAACGGGTGAGTAACAAGAAGGGAACACATATCAGGACATTAATGCATGATCTATGTAGCAAAAGGGGAACATAAATCACCTTCCCAAGACCTTCATCCTTGTCAACAATGATTGATGGCCTACCCCTTCCTCCAGAAACTTCAACCTGTACGACCAGATCCCCGTTTCTGATTTCAGTATGTATATTGTTGCACTAACAAAAAAATTAAGTACAAAAATATACTAACCGGGACGATTTCCCAAGTGAAGGCACCAGCTTCCTGGGCAGCAATACCGCGTTCAAAACTCTGAACAGCGTAGTCATCCTGAATATTCATCAGTACGACAGTAGTTAATGTTTTGAGTTTCCATAAACAATGAAACCTACTTACAGTTTCTTATATTTGACAATTTTGGAAAAAGAGAGGCAAACTATCAATGCTAATAATCAAGGCATGAAGAAGAAGAAGAAGAAGAAGAAGAACTAAGAACGAGTGAAATTTTACAGAGGATCTATGCAGTATCTACCAATAAAAAGTAAATGGGGAGACAACAACCATCAATGATTGTTAATTCAAGAAAAATGATGAAAGAACATCATACCTGTTGCTCCCTCGTTATATTAAATTTCTCAGCGCATAGTTCTGCACAGCTCCCCATCCCACAGTCGTTGTAGACATCCCATAGTCCATCCTTTAGCATTCCATCTACTAGAGAATCATGACCAAACCGAGATCCTTTCCTGAATCAAAAGTTTGAATAAGAAACTATGGAATGTATATATCTTAAGAGTATAAAGACACCAAATCATTATTACCTTGCTTCTGCTAGATATTTTGGTGTATTCGACATGCTCTCCATGCCACCCGCCACAACTACGTCATTGATCCCCAACTGGATACTCTGAGCAGCAATCATTACCGCTGAAACCAACAAGACAAACATTGTCTCCCTCATCTTAAGAGATTTAAAATACAAAAAAACAGAGCCCAAAGTCCTCTCACCCTTCATGCCTGAAGCACAAACCTTGTTAACTGTGGTACAGATAACAGAGTTAGAGATCCCTGCACCCAAAGCAGCCTGACGAGCAGGAGCCTGACCCAAATTGGCACTAAGAACATTGCCAAACACAACTTCTTGGACGAGAGACGGGTCAACATTTGCCCTCTTCAAAGCAGCTGGAGAACAGTCAAAGCAAAATCAAAGTCAATTACATAAGTTTTTTTTCTTTTTTGATTAACCCTGAACCTGAAACTTGCAACAGGTCGGTCAAACCTGAAACGTGTTAGCGTCCCAGATGCACCTACTTACCACCCGACCACAATCACCCGGTCCAATTACATAAGCTTTGTTCTAATGATCTGTTTTAAAGCAATCATCATACCTGCAATAGCTACTGATCCAAGCTTTGTCGCAGGCAAAGACGAGAGAGATCCGAGAAAGCCACCCATTGGAGTCCGTGCAACACCCACGATGCAAACATCTGGAATTGATTAAAAATTAAAAAAAAAAACATTCTTACACACATCAATGATGAATCAGAGAAGAGTGTGATTAAGTACCTCTGGGATTGACGGAATCTGCTGAATGAGCCTCCATCCGAAATCTACAAAACGGCGTCGAAAGATGATTAAAGCCTTTAATCCGGTAAAGATTCAACAAGGGAACCATCTCATCAAATACTCAAATTCGATAAGATTTCAGAGATAAATTGCAGAGAGATCAAAGGGATCGCTTACTTGATTCTTACAATGTAACTGTAACAGTCCTATAAAGAAAACAGAGTGGTCTTCGTCGGGGAATAGCGAATTGAAGAGCAAGACGACGATAACTACAATGAATAGCAAGAAACAACACGATAACTTCGATGAGAAGAGCAACACGATGTCTATGTTGATCCTCTAAACATTAATTTAAACTTTGACCCGGAAAAAATAGTTAAAACATTGTATTTATTTCAATCAAACCCTTTCTTTTATTAATACTTACGAAACTAACCCAAAACTTTAGCTATTTGCAAAGGTATGATTTTTTTTTGAGTCGATTACATGGGCGCACACTTTATGTCTTTGTGTTACACCTGAACACACAAGTTACATGTGAGGCACTTTGTTCTTGGCAGGTAGTGACTGGTTTTACCTTATTACCCTTAATGAGGTGAGCGGATTGATTTCGCTGGGTTTGTGGGAACCGGTTTGGTTGTGGATGGATACTAGGAAACACCTTAAAGAGGTGGATATCTCGATGGAAGTGCCTTTATATTCACCGTTGGATTTAAAAAGCGAGCTTCAAATCTGTTGGTTGAAATTGACACTTGTTTAGTAGGTCAGATGACAAAGACTTGTATTTATTGTGTTTGGTTTGTTGGTTCTAGCGAAAGTAGGAAGCTTTGAAGCAGAGTTGAGGTTGAGATTTAGTTCCAATGTTTGGTTTTGTTGCAATGTGTGTGTTGTAGATAAAAAGCTAAATTGATAGTGTTTGTCGTTGTGTTGCAGGTGTCTGCAATGGAGGACCAGTGCATGGTAATGTGCGGCGTGTGGGTTTGTGGTAACGGAGGGAAGTGGGATTTTGTTCTTGACAAACGTCAGATGGCTCGCCTTGTTCCTCTGTTCGAAGGTATGAGTCTGAGGGAGCTACAAGACAACGTATTCCGTGAGTTTGGTGTGGAGGAAGAGTTGTTTAGGGCTACGTTGAGCTACTGGCCTCCGTCGAGTTTGGAGCTAGCAACAGGCATAAGAACACCACCGGTGTTGTTGACAAGTGACGGAGGCATAAGGTACTTCCTTGCTCACTTTAAAGTTAAAGGAGCAATGAATTTGTTTGTTGCGTTCGAGAGGAAGAAGAAAGTAATAGAGGATACAGTTGACGATTCAGGTATGGGCTTTGTAACTCCAGTTACTGATAAGAGGAACAAAACAGGGAGTGTTGGTTCTGGATCTGTGGGGAGCAGAGTTCCATTTGTGTTTTCGGGGTTGGGTTCTGCTACGCGTTTGTCAGATTCTCCGAAGACAGCGGGAAGTGTTGGTGCTGGCTCGTCAAGGAGTGGTTATGTTCCTAGAAAGGTCCCAATAGCAGAAAAGGTTTCGAGTAGAGTTCCCTTTGTGTTATTAAGGTTGGGTTCTGTAACTCCTTTGTCTGTTCCTCCCAAGTCAGGGGGATTTGTTGGTGGTGGCTCGTCAAGGAGTGGTTGTGTTCCGACGAATGTCTCTACAGCAGAAGATGTGAATTTGGAGGATGTGGAGCTTTTACGGCAAGCTGAGATAGTTGAGGAAGGACTAAATGGTAAGAGATCGCTTGGAGAGGAAGACACTGTAAGCGGTAGCAGTTTGGATGCAGAAGGTGATGTGGATGCGAGGGATGTGAGGCCTCGTGGATATGACGAAGAGTTCTGGAGTCCACTTTTAGAAGGTGATTATGGTGGGTCTAATGCTGTGAAGGTGATTTACAACGAAGATGAGATTGTGGAAAACGTTTCAAAGAAGAATGGTCCTTACAGAGAGTCATCTAATTATGAAGAAGGTGGACCTAGCAATGTCAATAGTGAGAATGGTGACGAGCAACACCCGTCTATGGGAGGAAACTCTCACAATCCGTGGATGGATTCTGGGAACAACCGAAACCCTAATGTGGACAGGAGGAGTGGTGCTCCAGCTAGAAAGCTTGATGAAGTAGATGATGAGGAGTTTGATATTCCACCACTTTTCAATGACACTACCTACGCGGCACCGGAGATACCAGATATGGATTTGGAGGCCGATGACGGAAGGATTTATGTTGGGAAGGTGTTTGGAAACAAATCTGACTGCCAAATTTCTCTAGCTATATATGCTATAAGGAATCAGTTTCGTTTCAAACAGACAAGGACTAAGATTGATTCCTTTGTTGTGGAGTGTCCTGATGAAAAATGTGATTGGCGTGTGACAGCCCATGAAATTAGAGGATGTGGTTACTACGAGATCAGGAAAGCCCAACTTGATCATAGCTGTCCAATTGAGTTTAGGCAGGGATATCAAAGCAAAGCAACGTCTCGGGTGATTGATGCTGTCTATAGATCCAAGTTTGGTGTTGCTGGTAAAGGGCCGGTGCCATCTGAATTGCAGAAGCTTGTGCTGGAGGATCTTCGTGTTCATGCTTCTTACATGAAATGCTATCGAGCGAAGGAGAAGGCCGCTATTGATGTTTTTGGTACTGAGGAAGATTCTTATTTGAAACTTCCTGAGTATTTGCACATGTTGAAACTTGCAAATCCAGGAACAGTGGTTGACATCGAGACAGAGGAAGATGATGATGGTGATGAGCGGTTCCTCTATCTATTCCTTGCTTTTGGGGCCTCTATTAGTGGGTTTAAGAAGCTCCGTATGGTGTTGGTTGTGGATGGGACACACTTAGGAGGGAAGTACAAAGGAGTTTTACTCACTGCAAGTGGACAAGACGCAAACTTTCAGATTTTCCCTCTAGCCTATGCTATTGTGGACAGCGAAGATGAAGAAGCGTGGACTTGGTTTTTGATGAAGTTGGAGAGGATATTGGCTGATTCGCCTAGGCTTGCAATCATTTCTGACCGTGCAGTCTGCATTGCCACTGCTATAAAACGTGTTTATCCAACAGCTCATCACGGTTGTTGCATTGTTCATCTCGCAAGAAACGTAAACTCTCGGTTTTCAAGCAAAAATTTGGCAAAAATGGTGACTGCGACTGCAACTGCTTACCGCCAGTCTTCTTATAGGGAATTGTACGGAAAAGTAAGGGCTCAGAGGAGTGAGTGTGGTGTTTATCTTGGTAGGATTGGCAGTGGTCATTGGTCAAGGGCTAACTTCCGTGGAGATCGCTATAACATAATGACCAGTAACATAGCAGAACAGCTGAACCATGCACTTTCAGAGGGGAGAACGTCACCTATTATGGAGTTAGTGATATTCATCCAGAGGATGATGACACGGTGGTTCTCTGCAAGGAGAAAGAAGTCTGAAAAACACAGGGGTATGGTTAGTGTGGAGGTGGACAAGGAGATGACAAAAAACATGGCGGAGATGAAGGGGAGTAAAGTGAATTCATCAACTGAGTGGAGTTGTGAAATAGTTGGAAAGTTTGGTCGTAAAGAGCGTGTGAACCTAGCTGATAAGCAGTGTGATTGTAAGTATTTTGATAAGATTAAAATACCATGTGGACACGCCATGATGGCTGCAGACAGGATGGGAGTGCCTTATGAGACATTGGTTGGTCACTGGTACAAGACATCAACGTGGAGGGAGACATATGCTGGGGTCATAAGTCCAGAAGGAGATCCTCGTGATGTGGATATCCCAGAGGATGTGAAGAATATGGTTTTGTACCCCCCTGTGACAAAAAGACAACCTGGTAGACGTAGGAAGAACCGCATTCCGTCGACTGGAGATTTTCCGGTATGATATATTCGTATGTGGAGCATTAATTTATATGAATCATAGTAACTGACTTAAATTTTTCCAGGTGACAAAGAAGACCAAGCTGGTTCAAAACAGGTGTGGTAGGTGTCGTCAGGTTGGGCATAACCGCACCAATTGCACAGTCCCAATATAGCTACATAAAGGCTGTTGGCAGTTGGTCTCTTTGGGGGAGAGGAAGTTTTTTTTTGGAGAGAGAAAGAATTGTCGGACTCATCTAATGTATGCGGAGAGGAAGAATTTTTTGTAAGACATGTTAAAATGTCTGCGGAGAGGGAGTATTTTGCAAGACTTGTCAAAGTGTCTTGAAACACTAGGAAAGGTTGTTTTATTTGGGACAAGAATATGTTCTTGTTTAAGGATTTATATGTAATGTTTGAATTTATGGTTTGTTGGAAGTACGGTTATGTTTTAATCGAGGATTTAAGGTTGAATTAATGTTGTGAGGAACCAAGAAAACATGGTTATCATCCAATCCTATAAAGTTTTTAACGGCCATTTTTGATGGATGAATGGGGATGGAATTGTTGTTGGTCCATGCTAAAGTATTTAGTGTAAAGCTAAGGAGACAGTAAAAAACAGCAGAAGTTGGATTGGAGAATCTTGACAACATAATTGAGAAGAGAGTACAAAATAAAGCTTAAGAGTTGGTCTCATGGTTGACACTACAACTGAAATACATTATTTGAAAGGGGATTAGATATCTTAGAGCGACTTCCAATAGAGGTAAGACATAGCCCCGCAAATTGCAACAAGAGCTGCAAACTTGTGGAAAGGAACCTCAGACATTAAGTTTGCGTTGATGTTAGCAGTTAGGCTTGCATCAATTTGTTCTTGCAGCAGCCTTGTAGACTCATCTAGGGCTTTTGACAGTTGCATCATTTTCACTTGGATTTCCTCCTTCATCTCTTCTTCTCGACCAAGAACCCATCTTCTCTGGGAATCAAGATTGGCTTTTGACAGTTCCGTAATTGTTTTGAAGTCGTGAGCAAGATCTAGGTGCTTGGCGTCCACCATTCGTATCTCTTCGAGAAGGGCCTCGTCTTCCCATTTGAACAGATGGCTTTCTGTTTTTTTCTGTGATGGAGCAATAAGGAGATGAATGTATTGATAGAAAGTCGATAGTTTTGTTATCGACAAAATGAAGTTCATTACTAACCTGGAGAGCAATTTTGCATCTGTAGAAGCGGCGGTAGGGATTTTCTTTGGTCTCGGAAACCCATGTATCGAGGGACTGGCCACACCAACATTTGTTTGGAACTCCGTAGACTGATCTACGGGATCCTTGGCGGGAGGAAGCGGAGGAGGAGCTGCTCATGGTTAATCTGTGGAAGGTCGCAGTCGTTGAGTAACCCTAAATCGAGCTTACTGAGGATATATATGAAGAAGGTGGAACTTGGTTTTAATTAGAAAAAAATAGATTGAAAACCCGGTTTAAATATGGTAATGGAAGAACCGGATTTAAACCGGACATGAACAATGAGCAGCTCGTCCTGGTTAAGTGTGTTCAGTTGAAAATGCATCCACATTCTACCCGTACATGAAAGAGAATGAGAAAATGGTCACCAACAACCATCAAAATTTTAAAGCAGGCTGCGATCGTCACTTAGAAATTAAGAATTCTTAAAATTACAAAACCTATAACTAGGTGGAGCAAAAGATAACGTTAAGAACATCTGGTTGAAGTGTCAAACAAAGTACACAAGTCTTTGGTGTAACACCGAGTAAAAACACAAGTCTAGATAGAGTTCAAAGAGTTTGAGTTCATCATGCATTGGGTGGAGCGTAGTAAGCAGGCATGACAATGGTCTTGTAGATGTCGAGAGCATACTGTCTGCGGAAGTCATTAACCGTTTTGTCTGTGATATTTGATAAGATCTTCTCAGGATCTCCGTGTGCATGAAGCTCTAAAAACTTGACAGATACAGGCCCGCAGTCTCCTCCTCGTTCGTTTTGGTAGAGTCCTGATACACGCTGCCACGTAAAAGGATCGAGGCCGCGGAACTGGGTTTGCTCGAAATTTGCGACCTTCTTAACAAGGAAGGGGGGTGTCTTCAGGACAGGGGCCATGAAACGAGCAACATCTCTGTCTGAGTACAGATCTGGGAATGGATCTAAAATTTCAACACAGCCCAAGTCGAGGTTGATCGCAAGACCTACCCAGTGTCGAGACTCCCATATCATCGGTGTGTAGACAGTCACCACTTCCTCCATCCATTTCTTTCCGGGTTGGAGTACTAGCTTTGTCAGATCCTCGTCCCAGGGAAAAGCCTGCCTCTTTCTTGATTTGTTGAATTCTTTGGCCACAGCTTGGAGACCACCTGCAAGGTGTGGTGAAACGAAAGCCAATTTCTGCTCCCGGAGTTGAACACTATGCCTTTCAGCTAGCATGTGCATGAGGATTTCCATGTGCTAGAAAGCCACAAATTAGAGAATGTTACTAAGCAATGAGACAAAATAGTTCAAAATAAGCAATTGTGGGAAAAAGTTAGATTTAAGAGTGAATACATAAGTTGTGGTCCATTGCGTAGGCTTAGCTAGCTTGAGTAGGAAGTCATTGGAGAAGTCGAACTTGGAAGGAGTTATGTGGAACCTGTGGTGAATATTGTCAATTTCTCATGCAATCAATCATCTTAAAGACATATCTAAAAAAGAAAAAACACAAAACATCAACAATTTTTGGAAAAGGTTTAAAGTGAACTTACGCCTCTTTATACTTCGTAATAGTCTTCTTAAACAAATCCCATTGAGCTTTAGGTAATGGGCTGATAATATCAGAAGCAGGGACAGTTTTGCAGCTGAACAACTCTTTTGCAAGGTGGTTTTCTTCTCGTGTTGGCATGTGCCTTGGCCTCTCTCTAGCAGGGGAGCTGTCACTTAATTCAACGATGTCACTGTCTTCCATTGGTTGATCCTGGCACAAGAGCACAAAGTATTGAAGTCCTCAATTTCACAGAAAATGATGATTTGTTTAGAGCAGAATCAGATAGTAAATGTGATTTCAGACCTGTAACCTGGAAACTACCAGGTTTGAAGGTGATTCCTGCTTGGATGTTGCAGTAGCAGAGAATGCGTTGATCGCTGAAGCATGACCTACGAATCCGGGGAGGCTGTCTGAACTCTTGTTGGGAGAAACCTCGGGGGTCTTAGGTAGGGGTGACAAAGGGAAGATATCTCTACGCGTTGGTTGATTTGTTGATGAGTCGTACTTAGGTTGTGTAAAAGAAGGCGGGTCCGGACTAATTGGATCGAAGATCTCAACGCCTTGGAATAGGACATGGTGGAATGGGGGGCTGTTAGGGTGGACAGCAGCATCGTAGATTACTGATCGAGTACGAAACAATGGACCAGTAGTAGTAATAGGGGCGACGTGGGTTGTTGGCAGAAGTTCCGTGTTCTGCACGTCCGATAAGATGTGTGTCTGGTTATGGACGGGTGAGGTGTGGTTTAGTGGAAGCTGTACAGGACCTTCTGGAGTGTGGACAGGTGAGTTGTGGATTGGATGAGACTGGACGGGTGAAGTGTGGACGAGATTAGTCTGGACAGGTGAAGTTTGGATTTGTGGATCATGTGCAGGCATGAACGTGTGTTGACCAGTTGTTGTGTTGCAGTGGAGCTGAGCCTGGTATTGGCTGATGATGGGAGAGTTATCAGCCCCAGTATTAGGCTACGAAAATTACAAGGCACACGGGATCAGATTGCATACAGTTTGAGATAAAAAATTTGAGAAAAAAAAAGAGTATTGTACCGTCTGGTTAGGAAAATCAGCAACGTGAGGCTCAGTCTGACAACCTTTGTGAGACTGGTGGCTTTTCTTTGAGCGAACAGATAGAATGTTGAAGGGAGAACGCTTGATCCCAGCCTTCTTGACCGCAGAGGAAGACTTATTGCGCTTGAGCATTTTGCGCATCAATTTCGACTCCTTAGCAATGTTGGAGACTTGGTCTAAAATTGCAGAAAGAACCTCCAGTACTTTGTCGTTAGAGGTGCTTGAAGAAGCTGCAGCACTAAAGTAACTGCTGATGCGTCTCTGCTTACGGGCTGTACCCGTTTGCTTTGGTGTCTTCCTTGGTTTGAGGGCTTCTTTTGGAGCTGGTTTTGGCTTTAGAGACTTCGTGGGATGTTTGTCTGTAGCTGTCTTGTTAATAGCTCTTTTGATAACTGGTTTCTGAGGTGATTTCGACTTGGGAGAAATATCCTCTTCATCAGACGTCTCTTCATGAACAATAGGCACAGATGTGTCTCCCCCATGCCAATGGTGCTTCTGGAAGGTATAATTGTCAGCTATAAGTCCTTCCATGTATGACAGACGATCGTCGTCTACTAGATCAGGCCAAACTCCCCATCCAGGTTGGGGTTGACTATGAATTAGTATTCCGGAAGTGACTTCGAGCTGTCATTTACAAACAAGTGTCGATTATCTAACTGTCATATTTATGAAAGAAGCTAAAAAACAAAAAAATAATGATATGGCATAAACACTTACTTCTGGATCAGCTTCCACGCTAATTATCGCCCTCATGCTTGGCGCTGGATAGAGGGGGAGGTGAGGCAGGAGAAGGTCAATGATTGCAAGAGAATCTCCAGGGAGTGGAATTGTTGACTGCAACTTGGGGACACACTGGTATGCAAGAAGCTGAAGGGCAAGGGGGAATCCACGAAGTCGAAATGATTCATGCTTGAGACCCTCAACAAGTTTACCGATTGGGTCTTCGCATTTCAAAGGGATGAACCTCGGAGGTTTCATGCAAGTAATTGTCTTCAGGAAAGACTCTCTACCCCAGGGGTGTGAGCAGAAAGAGTCGACATCTTCGACCATTCGAACGTACTTGAGAGTGGGGCGTGGCACTTGTTGATGAGCAATAAGGACACCATCAACAATTATAATCAAAGCAAGACGTAACTTTTTCGACCCAGGCATTTTAGTATCGGTCTCGAGCTTGTGGCGTAGATCAGCAATGGTAGTGAATCTCTTCTTTCCAATCAAATCGATCCAATAGGGGTCTTTGTGAGCTCTGGACTGGTCTTCTAGCTCAGTTTGGTAACCGACAGGGAAAGCTCCACAAGGCAAACCGGTAATGGTGCCGAACTCTTGAAGGCCAAACCTGATTGGATCACTTCCGAAAACAGACCAAAGAGTGTGGCGGTCCTCACAAACCAGCTGTCTGGTCAACAGAGCGTGTATGAGTTTGCACGAGATCGGACATTGGCGTGCTTGAAGGTCAAATAAACTCCCGAAGCAAGACCTTCTAATAAACTGGAATTCGTCGGTATCTCTGAGCACATGACGGATGAAGGCTAAAAGATCTGGCTTTGAGTATATGTTGAGCCGTCCATTAGGGAAGTGGTCGGTTGCAAAGAGCCTCGGTGGGAGGCGGAGGTCAGGTTCGTTGACACCTGTAAACAAGGTTGCAAATAGACAGAAGGTATAGTTAGAAAAACAAAACACGAGTCGGTTACTTGTAATTCAAAACCCCCAAAAATCAAAACCCTAAAATGGGATTGCAAAAGATTCTAGCAAAACCATAAAGATTCAGAACAAGGTTCTCTAATTGTAAGAAGAAGTACAGGCGAAATCAAAACGATTCTAACAAAACCCTAAAATCGCGAAAATCAAAATCCTAATTTTGAATCAAAACCCTAAAAAAATATGGAGACTGTGAACGGGGATGGTTATATCAACTAAAAAATGGGTAAAATCAGAGAAACGAACCTTGCATGTCTTCAATTGTAAATAGAATCGAAGAACGGGAAGAAGGAGACGGAAAAAGGGGAGGAAGAAGACGAACAAAAAGAGAACGGCAAGTGAAGCGGAGAAAGGTATGACTTCGGTGGACCGAACGACGACGAAAGAGGACGGTGGGGGAGCGAGATTAGAGACGGAAATGGTAAGGTGGGAGGAAGAACGAAGACAGATGAGGTTTGGGATTCAAAAAGAGAACGGCGAGTGAAGCGGAGGAGGAGAGAAGTGGAACTGTTTTGAGTTTTCAATATTCGAAATTCGAATTCAAATGGTATATTTGTTAATGTTGGGTTGTGTCAGAATTGTGTCTAAACCGGGAATTGGTACTCATAATGGTTTGAAGCAGCTTTCATGAAATAGAGGGTATTAGTGTCATTGTGTAGACATGAAGTGTCTTACATGTTAGAAGTGTCTTATGATGTCAATATAAAGACATAATGTGTGCCAGAAGGTAAAAAATACTTTTTTTTTCTTAAAAACTCAATTACAAAAACCCCTCTTGATAAAACTTCGCAGCTCCGCCGTAAAAAAAAAAACAAACCTTTCGAGGAAGAATGTCTGCCGGAGAGGAAGCTCAGATAGAGAGAGGAACTAGAAAGAGGAGAGTCGGCGCGAAGAACGGTGGGAAGAATAAGAAAAAGTTCAAGACTTTACCTCCTTCCTCCTCTAACAGATTCAAACCCACAAAGAAGGACCATAAGCTCTTCCAGAAGAGAAGGCGAGGCTACAACTCCGACAAGGAAGACGAGGAAGAAGAAGAAGATGAATCCAAGAAGCAACCGGAAGTAACCATTCGTGAGAAGATATTCACTGACGCAAACATGGGTCCAAATTACGACGAAGTCGAAGAGGAAGAAGATGGCTCGGACAAGGACGAGGGGAATTCCGATGGGGAGGATCACGGGGAGATTCAGTCTGGGATCGCCAGGTTTGGTGATGAGGATGGATGCAATGCGTTCAAGATGGCTTTTAAATCTATTATGAAGAGTAAAGGAGACGATGCGTTGGTGAGAGTCTTATCTCAATTCTGTTTATACTCGAAATTCAGACAGGAGGACAAGTATTGAAACTGTGTTGTGTGTGTGTAACAGGGTCCTGTTATGTCAGCGCATAAGCATCTTATAGCTCAGAAGCTAGCTGATGAGGAATCTGAGAAGAAGGCTAAGGGTCAGGCTAGAAAAGCAAAACATTTGGTATGAGTTTTTGGTTGCATTTATTCTTAGTTGTTTTCTCTTAGGTTTTGATGATAAGTTGTTGAAACAATGATGCCTTAAAGGTTGCTGAGAAAGGACATGTTAAACCTGCAAACCATCTGGAATCTCATGAGAAGATTCTTATTGGTGTTGCCACTAAAGGAGGTATTGGTTTCCTTTCCTCAGTAGTGAATGGTTAATAAACTCTCTCTTTTATATTGTTTGGTACTGACTTTGTTTTCCTCCATGAACTCCAGTGGTGAAGCTTTTTAATGCTGTAAGTTTGTTTCTACTTTTTTTTCATATTAGTCCTCTGAGAGAGTGATTCCTGTGATTCAATACTTTTGTTTTTTTTTCAAACAGGTAAACAAGGCTCAACATGCTCAGAAGGGATTGAATGCTGCAAGGTCAAAAGACTCTAAAGGTAGAGGCTTTGGATATTGATCTTTAGCATGAATCTTTCTGTGCTCTACTCTCTTTTTTTTGTCTTCTAAATCTGTTTTTATTTTCTTTTTTTTGTTCTGTTGGCACATCCATCAGTGTTAAAGAAGCGGAGAAAAGAAGCATTCTTCTCGGAGTTAGGAAAAACGAGAACAGACACCAAGGTTTGGCATAGTCTAAAACATTATCTCTTACTCTCTCTTTGAATGTTCTTTATCTTGACAGTTGTGTGTGTTATTAAACCATCACCTTTAGATGAATTTATAAGCAAGCTAGTGATCTGTCTTGATCTTGTTTATATTGAGATATTTAGGGAACGGATCACTTTCATTAGTAAAAGGCTAAAAGCTGTTAGCTAGCTGCAAGTGTGTTATTGGTAATTTACTGATGAGATGCTGTGTGATGGTACAGGCTCAAAAAGCTTCAAATTCAAATGAAGACGAAGCTCCTGCTTGGGCTCCTCTACGTGATAATTACATGTTAGCAAACCCAAAGCTGAAGGACTGGGACAAAAAACAGGTATCCATAGTTCTTGAACCAACCTTGCGCGTGCATACACTCTTACCCTGAGACTTGAAATTTGCTTTTATCTGCAGGAAACAAGCGAGGGAGATGATTTTGCTACAATGTCAGGAGATGAAAGTTATGAAGACTAAAGCTACCATTAGTTTGTAGTACGACCAGAGCTTTTGTTTAATCAAAAATATCAATGTATTCAGTTATTTTGATAGTGGAAAAAGGAACTTGAAACCAAGATAATGCCAACGTTTTGATTCTTGTAGTTGGCTTTGAAAAAAAAAATATACTTCTAATATCATTTAACTAATATAGAACATGGTCTCTAACCATGTATGACCTCTCTGGTTACACTCTAAATTTCGTTCATGATTTGATAAGCAGTGCACACAAATTGGGAAAACAAATACAGATTTACATACAAACAATAAGTATACATTGATGGTCTTGCCATGGCTACAATAGAACAAAATTTTAAGGAATCCTGCTCCTCAGTCAGTTGAGAAGCTTCATTGTCTAGTCATATGCTTAAGAAACAATGTGCAAAAAGAGGCAAACGCATGAGGCCTCTTCAAAAGCAAGTCTCAGCTCCTAGGCCAATCCTGAAACTGCTCTTTAGTTACATCTCTCCACTTTTGTGGGTTCTTCATTGTTTTGGGGTTTGGTGGCAACGCTCAGTAGCTTCTTGCTGGGCTCATCGGGTCGTAGTCATAAGCCTCACCCGACTTGACGAACCGTCCCTTCACACGCCGTCTCACATCAGCTCTTTCTTTCCTAGAGACATACCTCACTCTCTTGTCAAACCTATTTATACAAAAAAAAAAAAATTAGCAAATGATAAACCTTTCACAGATGATGAATGAATGAAATCTCATTTAAACACTTACTTGCGAGCCTTCTTCTTTTCTTTGTAACGTATAACAGCGTTGCTACGTGTTGTTGCACTAATCTCCTGTGCTGTTGGAGGGCACCATGGTTGTGGTGGCTCTCTTGAAACCTGCTGCATCGATGATGACACTCCACAATCTTGAAAATCATTACCTTCTCCAGTGGCACCAGAGAAGGATATATTCGAATGAGCTGGCTGCGATGAGAAACAGATGATTGGCTCGGTTCTACAAGTCATGAACGAATCTCCAGATGCAGCATTGCTTTCTGCTGGCTGCTGCTTCATTGTTAAGCCCTGATATAGGAAAAAAAATACACAGAGAGAGAGAGAGTAAGTAAGAACCATAAAAGCATCCTTCATGTTAGTGATACTAGTCTTATAGAAGAAGAATTTTGAAAGATTACCTCATGTTTCTCGAAAAGACTTTCAAGTCCACCATGTTCAAAGAGATCTTTTGAAGAGTTGTAAGCAGTACCAAAGAGCTCATCATACTTCTCAAAAGCCAAATCCATTTCATCCATAATGAGATTCCCACAAAGATCATCTTCAGATACTTCAAGACCCTGCACAACCAAAACAAGAACAACATTTAGACGCCAGTTGCTTTCAAGAAGCTACCACAATATGAAGAAAGTCAAATACATTACCTTAGCCAATGTGGACTTTTCTTGTGCAGCAGAGCTAGTTCCAGGCTGATCTACATTGACCTTTTGTTCACCTGATTTCTTTTCCCCTGTGCCCTCATCTATAGTCATCAAACCCATCCCTTGCTCACACGCAGACTGTCCAGCACCTTTAGAGAAGTCCAAATCCAAACAGAAAGACCATATCGATGCAAGCTCGTCACTAGAAGGGCAACCAGAGTAGCAGTTAATGCTTTGCTTCTTATGATTCGAATTATCTCCCGTGTGGCCTAACCAGTCACAGTTCTGACAGAGAGAAACCCTCTCGTCGCTACACCGAACAGAGGCCGGCTGTGCATTGCAACGCTCACATATCAAAGTCCTCGAATGACGTTTTGATAAAGCGTTAGCGGAGTGAACGTTACGGTCACAGGACAGGCAGAGACACGCTGCGTCGGAGCGGCAGTGAACCATTGATCTTTGTTCACCGCAGAAGTCACACATGTAACCCATTTTTGAAAAAATAAAACAGAACCAATCTGATGTTTGGCTCAACCTTAAGCTCCTTTCACTGACCAAATAATCAAACCGTTTCTGTTAGTTACCACAATAAAGTATATAACTAACAACTAACTTGAGTTAGATATGAGTAAAGGTTGAAACTTTGTATCAAAAGCAAGTCCAGAAATGGAAGAAAGATCCAAATTTTGGAACATATGTTTATAAAAGGTTGTAGCTTTTCCATAAACGAACAGAGTAAGAAATACAATCACAGAAAGATTAGCTGAAAGTTTCAAATTTACAGATCAACGCTAGTGAACTCGAAGTTATAGATTTGCTAGGAACAATCAGTTATTTTAATTACAAAAATACTCAAATTACAGCTCATCAAAAGAAAAAACATATATAGAAAGAGCAACATAGATCCACTTCGAGTACATCCAAAAAGACTAGATAAATCGAAGAGCCCTCACTCCAAACAAGAACACAAAGGGTTATAAGATAAAAATAACTCACGTATGATGGAGACTGTCTTGTATCTTCAGAAGTAGAAACAGTAATGTTTTCAATACGAATAAGCTCGAGAAGAGATGAGATGAGAAGAGAAGAGAAGGGAAGAGATGAGAAGACAATGTATGGGCTGTCTTCAAAGGGACATGTAGACATGTGACATAAGATATAACTACAAAAACATTTTGGGGAAAAAGTGTAAAAAGTCTCATTTTTAGGGGACCCCACAGATATTTTAGGAGTGTTATCTTACGCGCTCGGGAGTAGGAAAAGAACTATAATCGCGGTGAAGAGTGTACACGTCGACCTTTTTAGTGCTCTTTCTCTCGATTCTGGATTCTCAAATCGTGCCCCTTTTAGATGTACACATAAAGTCTTTGCTTTGACCTTACCAAACTAAAATATCTCTTATGTTCTGTCTTTTTTTTCTCGTTTTTTTTTTCACACCCACATGAAGAAATATCTTTGGCATAAAAGAGGAAGATATTTTTAGTTTTATAGGGGAAAAGAAAGGAAGACCAAAATAATATCTAGTAAGTTAGATACGTCTACATAAAAAGTTCTTACTGTAATCTGTAACACTGACACGCAGTCGGTATCTACTTTTTGAAATAATTTGTCTACAGTCTACTCTTTCCCTTTTTTCCAATAAATAATTGTGGTGCATGTGTAGGTATTTCCGAATTGGTAGAGTAAGCAGTAGTTTATAAGATTAATGACATAGCTTGTGACGACTATGGGTGTGATTAACAAGACAACTGGTTAGACATATGAGTCTTTCAAGAAATATGTTTCTTAAAACCATTTAGAAAAGAAATAAAAAAAGCTAGAAGAAAAAGTGTTAAGAAGTGGGGAAAAAGGGTAATCTTGTTAATTTTTTTTTTTTGCTAAACCATAATCTTGTTAACTTAATTAACTCCATGGCCAATAGGATATATTTGTTACTATTGCTGCTGCAATGCCATTCCAAGAGAGTCGCTATCTAACTATCCACCGCTTGGGCCTTGATTATCTGTCACATTAAGTTATCTGACAAAATAAAGAGACGATATGCCAAATCTTCAACTGTTTACATTTTTTTTTTAACTGTTTACATTTTAAAGGATTCTTCTAGTGTGTTTTGACTAGGTAGGCTACGTTTGGATCGATTTAAACTCAACTTACATCTTTTAACAAAGATGAGTTCAACTTACACCATGTTAGTGTGACTAAAGCTCAATCCATTACACAGTGACAAAAAAAAAGCTCAATCCATTACATATCATATACATAAAATAATTGTCTTGTAAATACTTCACCTTCTTTTATATTTCAACGCAACTAAAACATATGATCTATGTAGAAGATTCAGTTTCCTGATTAAGGATCCGAATCTTAAATGACACAAATATCCAATTTTCGACTAACCATGGAGACATCTTAGTCTGGACTTCAACCCCAAATCTATCCTCTCGACCAAATAAATTATCTAAAGAGATCAAGTAACAAGTACGGGACAAGTAACAAAGTAATCGTGTCAACACCTACTAAACTGGATAAAATGGTTATAAAAGAACTTTCCCGTCTTTATATTTCGCCCAACCAAAAAACATGTGGTTCAGTGGTCTTTGTAGAAGATTAAATTCTGTGATTAAGGATCTAGTTTCCCTATCTCCAGAGATGGTTAGCTATCCAATTTTTTTACTAACCATAGTGATTAGTCTGCAAGAAATCTCTTCCGGTGATCAAATAAATTATAAAAAGAGATATAAAGAGTATAAAACACTACAAAGTTTCTACGGTGTATTAACATTTTGATCACTCAAGTTTCCAAGCATAAAGAAACAAACAGAAGTCATGCAACGGCCCATAACCACTAGACGCAGAATTGTATCGACTCAAAGGACTACTCCCTCCTCCACTATCTCCTTCCTCCGCATCGCTAAAATACTCCTCCACCATCGTCCCAACCGCCACAGGCTTAAACAAAAACAGCCCCGAGCTCGCCGCGGACTCCGAACTCCCAAACAACCAATCATGCACATCGTAGTACACCATCACAGGAGTTCTGTCCACCAACACCATCACATTTCCCCTAAACTTCCACTGCAGACTCTTCACGTGCACCACCACGATCCCATCCACGCTTATCCACATCTCTGGATCTTTCTCATCGTTCGAGCTCTCCACCACCACTTCATGTTCCTTCCTCTGCTCGTCGAATCTCGCTCTCGTCGAAAACGTTTTCTTCCCGAATATGCTCTCTTTCTTGAAATACATAAACCCTTCGACCAACGCGGGTCTCGACTTCGTCCTCTTGTAAGCTTTATGCTTCAAGTCTCCCAGCAACAAAACAACCTCTTCGTCCGAAACTATGGCCACGTAGTACTCTGACACCGGCTCGGGGCTACCGTTTCCCGACAGCTTCGCTGACCTTAGATCCCAGAAGACCTCCACGAAGTTTCCTTCCACGTCGAACGACTTCGATCCTCTTTTGCTCCAGAACTGCCACGGCTTCACGAGATCGATCTTGCAGCAGTAGTTCATGTCGTTGTCTAGGCTCGAGACCATGACGGTGAGGGAATGGTTCATGAGGTTCTTGGACCATAAAACCGTGACGTTGCGGAAGAAGCCCGCCACGTGAGCTTGGTAACCGCACGTGACGGTGCTGTGAGGCGTGGGGGTTGCAGCTGACTTGAGTTGCGCCACGGTCTTTGTGGTGTCTGTTATTTTAGCTGCGAATGCCGCAGGCTGGGTTCCCATAGATGGGATTCGAAAAGAAGATAACATCGTTGCTAGAATCAACACCTAATATCCTAAAAAGGAATGTAATGAAGACTTTGCTCAACATGCAGTAGCAAGATTCTTGGGAAACTGCATCAGAGTTTTGGCCAAAAATGGCGATGATTGTTAATGTTTTCTTTTTCTATATGGTTTCTTCAGTTGGCAAACGAATCAGTTTGTTTGTTTCAGCTGAGAATAGATACCTTTTTTGAATTTTGGCAAAGAAAGAGCAAAAAGAGAGAGGAGGAAAGGTTTGATAGATGGAACACGGATGAAGGAGTCTATATTTGGCATGTTAATATTGGCGGAATAGATAAAAAAATGGCTTTGTGAAGTTCAAAGAAAACGTGTGTAAGAAGCATACCATATATAGATATGTTTCCAGTAAATTAATCCTTTATTTAGCTCATCAAAACCTCCACGGAAGGCGATGAGAGATTCACCTATTTTTTTCTTGTAACAATAGATTTGATCTTGAGAGACATTTTCACTATGGTAGATTGATGAGAAGAAAACACACAAAAATGTCTAAAGATGATAAATACTAAAATTTCATCAGAAATAAAAATACATATGTAAACTTATATATATTGAATCAAACTGATTTACCAAACTGATATAGAATAGTATACTAGATATTAAAAAATTGTATTCTTTTAAATCTTCTAAATTATTTTTAATCCTTCACAACTTCTATAACATCTTCATCTCTCAATTATATGCACATTATGTCGTAACATTATATATCGTTGAACCATAAAGAGTAAAGTCGTTGCCACCAGATTTGACCATCCTTGAAAGTCGTATTGCCGATCAAAAAACTAAAGTTACAACCGATTAGACTAGCTTATGGCGTAGTTTGAACTCACAAAACCATCATAATTTGATTTCTGATGTGTATGGGTATAATAGATTGTAAGAAATTTGCGAGGATATTTATTCTATTTCCTTGAGGCTAACGATCACATGGCGACAATTTAAACTAGGTCACTTGTTATATGGCATGTTCGATGGTCGTTAATCGAGACTTGGAAAACTTTAAAAGTCAGAAAGTTGGTTCCAAAGTTGAGAGCTTACGCAATGCAAGACAATCATCCAATAATAGCATACTATAATCATTTTTATGTCGTTTTTCATTTTATTTTGTTATTAAATGGAAACGTAGACTTGCAAATTCTAAGCAACAAGAAGCAAAACCCCAGTTTTGTCTACACTTACTCAAATAGACAATTTATTTAATATCTATTTACAGAAGATAATGTTTTCTATGTTTACAGAAGATTTTTTTATTTGATTTTCTCAAATGATATATCTTTGTCATGTGTTTTATCAAATTTATAAGCTGTGACAGTTTCGAAAGAAAAAGAAGCAAAACTAAATATTCCCCACTAAAGATATTTTAGAAAACAGTAGATGTGTTGGTAAGAGTTATAGGAACTTTCTAGGACATTTCTAAAATATTTGTGACTATATAGTATTTTAACAAGAATTCTGAATAAGCTTGGGACGAATAAGCAACTAGCTGGTTTTAATATACTTTTGAATACAACGAACTGAAAATGAAATCCTAACTATCGGCAACAACTCATATATCAGAAGAGGTTACGCCATGTAGAATAGACATTTCTTCAGACTTGTAGTATTCTACAAGAGACCCAGAACTCAAGACTTGTAGTCAATCAAACAAGAAGATGAAGGTAAGTACATGTATTCAACTACAAATAATATATGTATTTATATGGACTTCTTTGGTTGACGCTATAAGATTATGATTTTCACACGCAGCAAAAGATCCTGTTTAGAGTGACTATGACCGATGACAAAACCAGAGCAAAAGCTATGACTAAAGCAGTTCAGTTTAAAGGTAAGAAGACCTTCTCACGAAAACAAATCAACCAAACATATGTTGGATCTAACGCTATGGGGTTTATAGGTGTCTCAGCCGTGGAGATAAAAGGCGACCACAGGAACCAGATAGAGGTAACTGGTACTGAAGTTGATATGATCGGCCTCACCAAACGGCTAAGAAAGAAGGTAGCCTTTGCAGAGCTTGTAAGCGTCAGCAAAGTCGAACCTCCAAAGAAACCAGAGGAGAAGAAGGATGGGGATAAAAAGGATGATGGAAAAAAAGACGGTGACAAAAAAGATGGTGATAAAAAGGATGGAGACAAAAAAGATGGAGACAAGAAGAAGGAAGAGGAGAAGAAGCCCGCGCCGTGTAAACCATGTCCGCCACCATGTAAACCATGTCCACCGCCATGTAATCCATGTCCTCCGCCGCCGCCATGTAATCCATGTCCTCCTCCTCCCTGTTATCCATCTCCTCAAGGATACGGTGTGCCGTCCGCCTTTCCCTACCCTTGCAACCCCTACAGTTATATAGGGGAACCGGTTTATAATCAGGAACCCGGTTGCACAATCCTGTGAAATGGGAGAAGATTAATGGAGTAAGAGATCACAGCTTGTAAGCAAATGTAAAGACTAAAGAGTCAATATGTTTTGGTCACATCAAGTTCTGCTATCTCTACGTGATACTACTCTTTACGCATTTACTATTAAATATTTGTATATGCACAAAACAATATGTTTCATTGCTTGCATAATCTGGTACATGCTTATGTTAATAAAAATGCACTGGTTCTTGTTCTTCTACAAAACTAAGTCACTGACCTTAACTTTTGTCCAAGTGGAGATAGTAGTAGCAGTAGGCAACAATATGGAAAAAGAAAGTACACCTAACAACCCCTTTGCCACAGCCACGTCAATCAGCCTGGTAGAGACAATTAAGGGAAAAAAACAGATCAAGGTGAATGAAAGACTGAACAAGAAGATAATAAAAGATGATGGGTAAAGTTATTACCAGCAGGTAGCAGCATCCTTCTCAAGATTCAAGGGAAGAATGTAGTAGCGGGAATATTGTTGCCCTGCCTCAAGCTTAGATGATCGAGAGAAATGACAAGATTCTTCCCCTTGAGAGTCATTTTGCAATCTTTAAATGTGTTTTCATGCTCACATCAACACCTTCGGGCAACATCAAAACATAACATCTCTTAAACTCTGAAACTTAATGTCTAGCTAAGAACTAACTTTGTCTAACTGAGGATTGGAACCAACTTACTCTAGCTAAGAACTGAAACAAAAAATGAATCGACTCCCCAGTATCAAGTAATCGATAAGAGAAAGAAGGAGCGTAATCGTACCAGTGATGGTGCCATGGACAAGAGTACCGTTCCGTGAGCTCGATCGATACAGTTTCTATGTTCAAATTCATCAAGAATCTGATCTGTACAAAAACATATGACGAGATCGTTTCAACAAATGGATGAATTTGATTATAGGATAAAGAAAATCACCTGACGAGTGGGTGGGTTAGGACCCGGCCCAATATCAGCCCAGAAGCTCTCATAAAGGCCCGTTGTAACGACGTAGTAACTATCGATATGCTGCTAGTCATTTGATATAAGACGTAAAGGTCAGTAACGTAATTTCAGGTAAAAGGAATTAGCCGAAAAGCTAACGGTTCCCGAGACCCCATCGCATACTCAAACAGAAATATAATAATTCTCTTTTTTACTTTCCCACAATAACAAGACAAACAGAGAGAGTCCGTCCCACTCTCCAATTCAACTATTTAACCTGTGATCCTGTAGCAAAACTCAGATTTGATCGTAAGCTAGAGAGAGAGATAGAGTGTACAATGGCGTCTATGGCTGCAACTGGATTTCTCAAGGCCCAACCTTCCTCCTCTTCGAGTTCCCATCCCGGCGTGACAGTCACGGAGGCGGTTCCCACGAGGACTCTCTCTTTCTCCTCCTCTGTATCTTCATCCAACGTGAAGGCATCTCTCAGATCCACCCTCCCCCGCCGCGTGAGAAACCCGATGACGATCGTCTCTCCTAAAGCCGTCTCGGATTCTCAGAATTCCCAGACTTGTCTCGATCCTGATGCCAGCAGGGTGAGAGTTTCCCTCTTCCCTGATCTCACTTGAATATTTACAGCTAAGAGTAATGATTAAGCACATTGATTGATACGGAGTCGTTTAACAAAGTAAAATGATCTGATCTTATTGTCGCTCAGCGATGCTCATCATCATCACTTGAAATCTTTTTACAGCTAAAATATTTGTTTACATGGCGCAGAGTGTGTTGGGGATCATTTTGGGAGGCGGTGCTGGGACTCGTCTCTACCCTCTCACCAAGAAGAGAGCCAAACCTGCTGTACCCCTCGGCGCTAACTACAGGCTCATCGATATCCCTGTGAGCAACTGTCTCAACAGCAACATCAACAAGATCTACGTCCTCACGCAGTTCAACTCCGCCTCTCTAAACCGACATCTCTCTCGAGCCTACGCCACCAACATGGGAGGTTACAAGAACGAAGGCTTTGTCGAAGTCCTCGCCGCTCAACAGAGTCCTGAAAACCCCAACTGGTTTCAGGTAAAATCATATGCCTTGTGGGAGCTTTTGTGAATGTGTTTTTATGTAACAATTGTGGGGATGGTTTGTGTGTAGGGGACGGCTGATGCGGTGAGGCAGTACTTGTGGTTGTTCGAGGAGCATAATGTTCTCGAGTATTTGATTCTTGCTGGGGATCATTTGTATCGAATGGACTATGAGAAGTTTATTCAAGCGCATAGGGAGACCGATGCTGATATCACTGTGGCGGCGTTACCGATGGACGAGGAGCGTGCTACTGCGTTTGGGTTGATGAAGATTGATGAGGAAGGACGCATTGTTGAATTTGCCGAAAAACCAAAGGGGGAGCAACTTAAGGCCATGAAGGTTCTAAAAGAAAACAAAAAACCTTTAATGCTAAATCTTCTGTTTTCTTCTTGGAAACCGCTTCTGATTTCATGGGTTTTACTAGGTTGATACAACGATCCTAGGTCTTGATGATAAGAGAGCCAAGGAGATGCCTTACATTGCGAGTATGGGTATTTATGTTGTTAGCAAAGATGTGATGCTGGAGCTACTACGGAACAAGTTCCCTGGAGCTAATGACTTTGGAAGCGAAGTCATTCCTGGTGCCACTTCCCTTGGACTTAGGGTAAGTTCTTTGTCTAGCTTTGAAGTTCATGTGTATAACATGTAGTTTTGTATTCTGATTGTTTACTTTCGGAGGCAACAGCTTCTTGTAGCTGATGGTGCTATGCAGAAGCAAACACATGCTAACCGAGATGATGTTTATGCAGGTGCAAGCTTACCTATATGATGGCTACTGGGAAGACATCGGTACCATAGAGGCATTCTACAACGCAAATCTTGGAATCACCAAAAAACCGGTTCCTGATTTTAGGTACATCAACCACATTGCCATATGGATTATTCAATACACTATTGTATTTAGGATGATTGATATTTTAGCTTCTTTGAACTCTTGATGCAGTTTCTATGATCGTTCTGCTCCGATCTACACACAGCCACGTTACTTACCACCGTCGAAGATGCTCGATGCTGATGTCACAGACAGTGTCATCGGAGAGGGCTGCGTTATCAAGGTAAAACCAAACAGCTCTTCTTCGGTATACTTTACAACATCAAACCAAAATCTTTTGAACTTCGGATGCAGAACTGCAAAATACATCACTCCGTGGTTGGACTCCGTTCCTGCATATCAGAAGGTGCTATCATTGAAGATTCGTTACTAATGGGAGCTGACTACTACGAGGTAAATGCAGCAGCCCCTTTTTGTATTGCAAGACACTTGATAAAAACTATTGTAATAACATCAGCCTTTTTGATCATGGTGTTATTATTTTTTGCCTAGACTGCTTCGGAAAAGAGCCTCCTAACGGCTAAAGGGAGTGTGCCGATAGGTATCGGGAAAAACTCGCACATCAAAAGAGCCATCATTGACAAAAACGCACGTATCGGTGACAATGTCAAGGTTAGGAACACACTTTCCGAGTTCATCATACACATATCTTTGTTCATACTTGTTCTGGTCTTAACAAGTGTTTGGTCTGAACTTGGTGCACAGATCATAAACAGCGACAATGTGCAAGAGGCAGCAAGAGAGACTGAAGGATATTTCATAAAGAGTGGTATTGTTACCGTTATCAAGGACGCCTTAATCCCAACCGGCACTCTTATCTAAACACATACGCTCTCTTTTTTCATTTCTCTATAAAAACGCAAAGACAGACTTTGAGGATGTAAACGCCGATGAGATATCTTAATCTAAATAAGTTCTCTAAGTCAACTTTACCCAACATCTGGTATACAAGCATTTATACAAATAAGGTTCGATCTCTATCTATCTGAAAAGAGTGACAAGAACATAGGCTATAACTTCATACAGCTTTTTTCTTCACTAACTTCACTTCATCTCCTACATGAGACACTTATAGTTGTGCATTCATACAAGTGACAGAGTAATGCGTAGTCTAGTTTGTCTTTTTCCCTCTTCCTCCTCCACCCATCATATTTCTCCATTTGTCCTTGAGATCAGCAGGAGTACGTGTTTCATGGAACACTTCCTCTCCCATTTCCAGAATTTTCCTCCATGGCATGTTCTTCTTTGCTTCCGCTGAAAACTTCTCCACTCCCACCTGAGAGATCCAACACGTATCAAACAACAATTCAAGAAAAAAAGGTACTGATAGTGTTTATTATAATAGTACCTTGAGCATTTCTTCTTCTTCCGGTGTCCAAAATAGCCTCTTTCTCTGATCCCTCTTGAAACACGTAGTGTCCCTGCAATTCCAAGAGTTATCTCATTATATTGAGATGAGATGCTCTTCATGTTCAGGTTAATAAAGAAAAAGGAACAAACCTCACTGTCGTTTGCTTGACCACTTTAGTGGTTGACCTATGTTTTCTCTGTTGACTCTTCATCATCCCTGACGGGGAGGTTTCGTCTTCTGATTCATCCGATGAGATTTCACTATCACTCAATATTAACTGCCGTCTTCTTCTTCTTGGTCTCTCATTCTGTTGGATCTGGTCTTGCTCTTCTCCTGAAACATCTCCATTTCCCCTTGCACCTGTAGCTTGATCATTTGTTGTTTCTTCATCATCATCCTTGTCTTCCTCACTATCTTGAAACTTTTCTGAATCCTCTTGGTGTTGTTCACCATCTGTTTCTTCAGTCAACGGCACCTCCCTTTCTCTTGATCGATCAGAATCTTTCTCCACTTGCAACTGTTCCTTTTCAGATGAACAAACACCATTCTCTCCTCGTAACTCTTGATCCCTCACAACGTCGGTTCTATCCACTGAACGATCTTTGCTTTTCGTCTCTTCATTTTCCGCCCCAACGGCCTTCTCCCTCACTGATTTGTGTTTCATCATTAGAACTTTGAACCAGCAATAAGGGCAGTAGGTCTTTTCAAGATCCTCACTACTACTCAACTCACGATTCAAACACTCCCCGTGAAACGAAAGAACACAGCCAGTACCAGAACAACGAGATACCCCCTCGTCTGATATGTCACATACAATACAAGCTTCCAAGTTCATTGTTCCTCCTCTAGTGGTCTCACTTGTCTCAGGACAATGACGCTTCTTGGATGGCACATCTCTTCTTTCATCGTCAAAAGTGTCTGGAACTATCTCAGCATCACAGTGCGCGGTGCTCACTTCATTAGCTTCAACCTGTAAGAGGAAACGATACACACAATACATCAAATTAAATTCACATAAAAAGATTCTGAATTCAAGCTCTACAACCCTACGAATACATCAATTTCACAAACGAGATAGCAGGAGAGATCAACGAAAGAAAGAATTGCGATTATAACGAAGCTTTTAATTATAGTTTCCAATTGCGAATCGAAAGGAAGGAAGGGAGAATTAGGGTTACCGGAAGAGAAGCGGGGGAAGGATAGGGATCGAGGGAGATGCGGGAAGCTCTATGCCGCCGACACCTAACGGCAAACGACTTGGATCTCATCTTGATCTTCTATTTCTTCTTCTGTTTCTACAGTTTTCTCATCAGTCTTGCTTCCTCTTCGCCTGAGAACTTTGAGATCGTCAATGAAGAGTGTATCCTCTTCGATTTAGGTTTTGTATTGAAGAGGGTCCGACAAGTGTACGCGCGGAAGGGGTTTTCGCTCCGTGCTGAGACTTTGGGGTTTTAACTACAGTTTGGCGAAACTTTTGGGGTTTAAACTACAATATTAACTTTTTCATACGTTTAAAAATATGCGACAACAAAACTTTCGGGTTAGCGTAAGATTTACTGTGGAGGAACAAGTTTCCATGGTAGAGTCAACCGGAGATTTGGTAAAAATACTACAAAATTTGATCTTGTAGTGTTAAATTACAAAGAATGTTGATTTATTTGCTGTTGTTGTCATACATCTTTGTAGTATTGTTTCATAAATCTAATGTATGGTTTTCATGAAGATTATTCAATTAACTTTTCTTGGGATAGTATGCTTTTCATCCAATACACTGTTCATATATATGTACGATATATCAAAACAAATGAATGGAAAAAGAATGAGATTCTGTGTACAGACACTGGACTAGACATAGAAGTAAGAAGAGTGATTGGAAAAAGAATGAGATTCTGTGTACAGACACTGGACTAGACATAGAAGTAAGAAGAGTGATTGGTCGTGTCTCTAGAGAGAATAGAACGTGCCTCGATCACCGAACGAGGAGCCTCCATATCCTTCTCCTGTAGCGAGTTCCCTTGCAGCCTCTGCATCTCTGATGCGAACGTGTCTTCCACTATCTGCACACATTTTCATCACAAGTTAGTAGTCTCAACACCTAAAATTTTTTGTTGTTGATTATAATACAAAGTAGTGCTTAAAGTTTTTCGTTTATTTACCCCAAGAGCGTAGTAAGAGCCTTTGTAGCCTACTTCATTCTCCTTTCTTCCCTCGAGAAACTTCAACACCACTTGTGCCATTCTATCCCAGAAAAGACGGCAAGACGCCACAAAGATCTGACTTGTGAAGACATCATGCATGTTTGAGATCGAGTCTGTGATTTGCGAGCATAACATCTTCATACGTTCACGCACTTCGACTTCTCTCTCATTTTCTCTTATCTCTTCTAAAATCCTCTTTAGTCTAGTGGTTTTGTTCGATTGCGTCTGTAACATCAACCAACACATACACAAAGATTGTTAAATCAAACATAGATTCAAATGAAGTCGGGTTGTGCGAGGAGTTAAACAACTTACGTTGCTGACAAGTTTATCAACTGCAGCCTGCATGTAGTTTCTGTATTTTGTCCTGAGCAATACCGTGATGACATTCATCTGCTCCCCAAAGAGGGACTTCTTATCCTCAACGACAGGAAGACACGACGCCCATTGTCTCAAAATATCTTCAACTCTCTGATGTAGAACATCAAGAATTCTCTTTATGGTGTTGACAAAAGTTCCCAGCTGCATTCAACAACAAGTAGAAGTGATGGTCAATACAATTCCTTACAAGTCAGAAAGGTAACAAATTTTATATCAGACATGCTCAATGGAGTGGCTCTTACTTGAGTTGGAACAGAGTAGAGAGCTGATGATTGCCTTCTTGTTAGCTTCTGAACATGCATATTTAGCCTCTTTGGAATGCTGTCTTTCAAAGGAGTCAGTATATCACTGTATTGTTTCTCAAGAGATTTAACAATGGCTCTCTCCACGACTGAGGCAGTCTAAGAGTACATTAAAAAAATGAAGCCAAGTTAGTCTTGGTGACCATTCAGTACGCTGCAAACTTAGAACTTCTTTATATATATATATATATAACTTTATAGCTCACGTTTTCCAAAATCAATGTGTATTGTGGCCATCTACTGATCACCACCTCATACTCCATAAGAGAATCTCTTATTCTCTCATACACGTCCTCAGCAAACGGTGATGTTGAGTGGTTTGTTATTACACCAGACCAGGGAACCTGCCAAAACAAGCCATCATATCTTATTACATGCAAATGATAGGCTTCGTTATTATAAGGACCAGCCCAAAATGATCAGACATAACACCTTTTCTGCTTTGCATCGGTCAAGTAGCCTGAGTTCCATATCATGTATCCAAACCATTATGTAGTTATGAAATAATCCCCTAGAGTCTATACCACCCTGTACTAGACTGAGTAAAATAAAATAAGAAGTTAGCGAGAAAGAATGATTGTGTGCCATCATATTTTTATTCCGAGAAGCTAATGTCAAACCTGATGCCCCATGAATCGAGGCTCCTTTCGAAATCAGAAACTGCTATCAGAAGGTCATTGACATGAGGCTGTGGGCAAGATGGTGGTACTGCTGACAGAAATGCTCTGATCCTGTTACATAGCTGAGTACTGTACACGGCAGCGGCTATGTTTGATAGGTCGATTGAGCTTGAATGATGTAAGAAAGTATGAAAAAAACAAGACCAAATCAATATCAAAACTCAGAGATAATCTCAACATGAAAACCAGATGACATGCTCATTTACCTTGGGAGTACATGCTCATTGGTGATCTTTATATCAGCCTCTATTTCGTTGCTTATGTTTAGACAGAGATTCTTCATTTTGTGGTAGGCTGTAGAAACTGTGACCGAATCCAAAAGAAAACCTTCAGAGTTGGAGGAAACATACTCATCGGTCTCAGTCATGTGCTTCCGGCACCTCTTCTTTGTTGCTGTCTGCAGTAGGTTTTCCATTAGACCAAGAAAATCGTGAACATCATAGTCCTGATATTTTTACAAAATCAGAAGGTCTGTATGAGCTTACCTTGAGGTAATTCTTCAAAATTTCTTGTCCTTCAGGAGTCAATATATCATGAAGGAGGCAAAAAATCTGAACAGCTGGAGCGAGAGCTGTTGAAGCTGACTCTTGTACCGGACCAGATATGTCTGCCAACCCTGAAGGGCAGTTTTCATCTAAAGACTTATAGTTCTCAAAAACAGTTGCCAAGAGTTTTTCTATCTCTATTTCACACTCCATTAAGATACTTTTCTGCAAGAATAGAAAGCCATGAAGATAATTAAACAAGCAGATTTCAAACTAAAATGTGATAACTCGTGATTTTTTTTGCAGTTAGTAACATTAGTTTTGTCAATTTGCAAAAGAAAAAGGGAACTACCTCCTGCCTGGTCAAGCTCCTGTCACTTCGAGCGCTTAAGATGGGCACAAGTAACTCATGCACAAGTTGTAAGCAGGTTTTTGTAGGAGTTGCCACATTCATTACAACTGAGAGATATCTGCAATGTTTGGTGAAATATATCTGAGTTAATAGATCTTTGAGCTAATAGATACAGGACAGTAAAGCCAAATATATTTTGATTACCTCAACTTGGCATATGAATCAGAAACTCCATAATATTCTGCGAATTCGCTCAACAACCATTTCCAAGATCCATTCAACCTTAAGTTTTGAGCATGAAATCTTTGGGCACGTGTGGCAGCTTCTAGTAGCAAATCGTATGCTAGTGTCTCCACAACAGGTGCACTCTGCAATTTTTTTTTTTTTGCAAAACGTTAGTGAGGGCATTATCTACAACATGGATAATCTGAGAACTGTTGGAGAAAGAACAAACCTTTATGTGACAGTCTTCATCTGATGAGGTGGTGCTACCAATAAAGAGCTGGATCTTGCCTACACAGTCTTGTTCACCATGGTATATTGGCCACCATCTAACGTTTTCATTCTGAAAAATGTAGATTTTCTTCAATATATCTAAATTTTCAAAAACATAATAATATATTCTCAGAGATTTAACTCAGGGAGGAAGACACCTAAAGGCATATTTACCGGATTGTCAGTTAACGATGACATAGGAATCGTTACTTTTCCTTGAACTGATTTCTTCTTATCTTGTACTTCTATCAGAAGAACGTCGCCTTCAGGCTCGGGAAAGCTGAAAGAGAAGAGTTGTGAGTAGAACATTCACTGGGAAAACTATGAAAGTAAATTATGTAGCTTTCATTTATTCAAACAGCTTGCAAAGTTGCAAGTGATTTTAAGAGAACGAAGATGGCTTACAAGACATGGTAACTTCCAGTTCCTGATTGCAAACAAACGGAAGAGTCTTGTTCAACTTGATCTCCTTCCGTTGTGCTCTTCATCTGAAGATAGCAGGAGAATTGTTCTGCAGAATCACATATCAATAGAAGCCATTTAGTAAAGCGTGTCCAACCAGTGAATGGCCAATATCAGACGCAAATCAATCGGTAGAGAGAATTTAAATTAACCACCAAATATCATTCAAATGGTTTAATAAATGTATAGTTTTTTCATGTAACAAAAAGATACCTTCTGAAACTGCCGAAAGGGTAGCCGTCTTGATAGAACTCATCCCAGTCTTCACAAGTGATGAAACTTGCCGGCAATACTCTGACCCCATTGGGGTGCTCATTAAACTCCGTAGAGAGTCTATGCCTCTAAGTTTGCGTTGTGGTATCAATCGAAGTCTCTTTACTATAAAAAAAAACCGAAGAGGTATAATCAATATCCGATTCATGTCAGGCATCTACAAACTTATTTTGTGTTCAGTTTAAAGCTCTCAAAAGAAGAATAGTTGGTTTTTTACCTTCCACCCTTAACTTTCTGACCACGTTCTTAGACTTCAAAGTTGTCTTTTGCTCCACTTTCACATTTTTGCTTCCTTCAGTTGATCGAACACCCCTAGGTTGCAAGAGAAACTTATGCAACCTATAACAACACATACGAAAGAGTGATTAAATAAGTAAATATACAACAAACAAGTCATATATCAAAGACCACAAAGAAACACATGCCCTACCCAAATGCACCCCGGAGAAGACGACACTCATCACGAAGAAACTCAGGTGCCTCAGAAGAACCCCTTGACCATGCGTACAAACATAGTCTTACGCAAGCATCATATGCCAGAAGACTTTGCCAAGCATACTGACCACTGCCATTGATAACAAACATTTTGTATGAGGCATAATGTCATTCATCCTAAGTTGTGAAGAAAAAAAAAAATTAGTTAACCTGATACTATGGCAATTCAATTCATCAGAGCAGATGTCCTCGGTCTGCGCAGCTTCCTCAGTTTGAGTCTCCCTCACACTGCACACAAAACCATGATTACATTTACTAACACATCAATACTTCTCCGCAGAACAAAAAATAGAAAGCTTAATGAACTCGATGAATACCTATCACTATACAAATGAGAGACGGTATCACCAATGTTTACTTGATGATTACTCTCAACAACACCTGCTTCTCTGCAAATCTCATCTTCAAACTGTTCAATTTCCTTTTCTAACTCCACAATGTTATCTTCTTGTTCAGTATCCATTATAGGTGGTGCACTTGGGGTTCCGATATCTTCACTAGCGTCCCAATACACCGAACCCTAACACAACATTTCACGCTCCTAAATTTAGCAATATTTTCTGTAAAACTACTCAATTCAAAACTTCAGTGAGACCAATTGTATATACCTTGGAGCTCAGTGTATGCAGTCTCTCTTCACGGAGATAGCTTCCCGGAGTTGAATTCGCCAAGGCGAGTTTCCGGAGTCTTGATTCGCCGTCAGTGGCTCTTCTGTTAGTAAACGGAACTTCGACTCTCAGATTCATATCCTTCAACAATCCTCTGTTTAATTTCGAACTGGGCTTTGGCGGCCCAAACACTTCTTCTTCGTCGTAGTAACGCCTCCCAACCGGAGTCCTTGACTCTTCCTCGTCATCATCGAGATCGTAATCGGAGAATAACTCGTTTACTCCTCCTCCTACTACGGTGTCAGAAACCGATGAAATACTCATGTCCTCGTCTTCGTCGTCATCATCGGCATGAAGAGAAGTGGGAGTTGCGAGCTTAGGAGATAACTGGGCGGAGCTCAGCTTCAAGGGAGATAAGGTGCGAGGAGAGATGAAGGAGAGAGGAGATCGAGGTAAGGTGGTGGATGGAGAGAGATTCTCGGAGAGAGGAGATCTGGCGCGAGGAGTTTGGAGCTGGGGTTCGGGATTGGGTGATGGTTTTCTGATACATGTCGCCATGAGCAGCTCAGAGAGAGAGAGAGATAGGAAATGTTGAACTGAGTGGAGAAAGAGGAAAGATGAAGGGAGGATTTGGGAAGGAGCGGCTGTTTCGATTAAAGAAATAATGGCAACGGCTAGTTTTGACCTCTCCTTTTCGTGTTATTGAAGGAGACGAGTGAGTGGGGGAGCTGCCAATTAATTAATTTGTTTATTCAACTGTTGTTTTGTCATTCTTTAGGACTTGAACTCTGTCACAAAAAAGGACTCTGTCACAAAAAAAAAAAAAAAAAAAACTCTGTCACAAAAAAGGATAATTCAAATCTTACAAAACAATATTGCAAAACTGATAAATATAGAAAATTTTATACTCTTTTAAATCGAAAAAACATCCATTAAAACCCTGAACTTCCAAATTAAAGCCAAAAAAACCTTCAACTTATGTTTGAGCTAAAAAAATCTTCAACTTTTAAATATTAGTCGTTTTAACTCTCATGTTTTGTTGACTCGGTCATTTAAGAAACCTGAATAGTCAACTGTTAAACTCATTATAAAAATTGATGTCGTTTACTGTGTTCTTGTTTCGCAAAAAAGATGATTTCGATGTTTACCAAAGCAAAACTATATATTTTTATTAATGTTTCAAACATATTTTAAACCAATGTTGTTTAAAAAGTGAACATACATCTATTTTTTCAATCGAGTTTAACAGTTGACTATTCGGGTTTCTTAAATGGCCTAATCAACAAAATATGATAGTTAAATTGGCCAATATTTGAAAGTTGAAGATTTTTTTAGTTCAAACATAAGTTAGAGATTTTTTTGGCTTTAATTTGAAAGTTTGTGGTTTTAATGGTTGTTTTCTCCTTTTAAATCAATAGACTTATGAAGTACTGTTTTTCAATTAAATAATTTTATGAACTCTTTATATAAAATAATGTACATATTTGTACATATTTATCCGAACACTATAATAACCGAAAAAGAAACCAAACTAAAGAGATTTCATAAATAACCGAACGAATCATATATTTTTGGAACAAAAAAAAGAATCGAATCTAAAACTGAATGGATATTCAAACTTTTGAAATATAAGTTATACACCTACAAAGATTATGTTTATAAGGTATACACTATTGATATTTTATAAGTAAGTTATATATGTTTCATTAAAAATATGTTTATAAGGGATACTATATTGATATTTTAATTTCTAAACAAATTTTACCAAAAAATGGACTAAGACAAACTTTGATTAAAATCAACTGAAATCAGTTTGGTTTGAATTGGTATGGTCAACTGAAATCAGTTTGGTTTGTATAGTTATGGTTAAGTTTGTGATGGGTTTGCATGGCAATAGAAATTAATAACTTAGCTAACAAAATTTGATGGGTTTGTGCAAATATTTTTTGTTGATAGTTAAATGACTGAAAATTTATTTAAATGTTTGGCTAATTAGGTTGATTAACAACATATTTAGTAAAATAAACATAATATAAATTTTTGAATCGATTAGCTGAAAACTTATAAAGAAGTGGAAAATTAACAAAATTTATTTGATTTGACAATTTTGTGTCAATCGAGAGAGGCATCATGGAGGTAGAATTTAGGGTATAGGTTTAATTAAGGATAAAATTTTGTGTGGAAGATGCAAATTCCTTAAATTTTATTATAATTTACATAATTAAAAACATACTGATGCAGCGGACGATAGGGATGAACGGTCGATCTAAGAATTTAGGGTTCTTCGAGACATGTTCTTGGATCGATTAAGGGTT
>OVBX01000336.1:2096-47467 GCA_900406325.1 Erucastrum elatum
CCTTTTTTTGAAAAGCCACTTGCTTTAAAAGGGGTAATCCCAAATATCTGAAACAAGCCATAACAAATAAACAAAATGGGAATCTAAAAGAAACTTACCTCAACTTGATCCTTGGAATTTGATTAACGTCCGAATAAAGCATACTCCTTTAATGTTTTTCAGATTGAAAAGCTTTGGTTTTTGTGCGGTGGTCACATGACTTCTTCTTCTTCTTACTACTTTCTTCTTTCTCTGTACCAAGTTTCCTTATTAGAAACATAGATAGATTTGGCAAAAAGCTATNGACAAGTAAACAAAATGGGAATCTAAAAGAAACTTACCTCAAGTTGATCCTTGGAATTTGATTAACGTCCGAATAAAGCATACTCTTTTAATGTTTTTCAGATTGAAAAGCTTTGGTTTTTGTGCGGTGGTCACATGACTTCTTCTTCTTCTTACTACTTCTTCTTTCTCTGTACCAAGTTTCCTTATTAGAAACATAGATAGATTTGGCAAAAAGCTATTTCACCACCTTACCTACTACAGAATACGGTTTCAGTAGATATGAGGAGCGCTTGATGTAGAGAAGCGCACAGGAAGTGTTCGACGAAATGCTCCAAAGATGGTCTCTCTCAACTCAGGCCCCGTTTCTTCTTTTGCTCAACGGATTTCGCTGATTGATTCCGATACCCTTTTGCCTCTTTCTACCTTCAATCCCAATTGTTTAGTTGATAGGAAAAGTTGTGGGCCTGTTCAATGGTTTCTTGAGGTCAATCTGAGGAATAAAGGTTGTTGCTTTAGGCGTAGTAGTGGGGTTCTGAGGAGGATGTGCAGTAGTAAAAACAACCAAGATTTGGGGTGGGATAGCGATAAGGATCTGGAAACGGAGATTTTGGAGTTCATGAAGAATTCTGATAAACCCGGCATGTTTCCGAGCAAAAAGGACTTAATCAGGTCCGAAAGATTTGATCTTGTGGAGAGAATCGTTAACCAAGGTGGGTGGCTTTCCATGGGATGGGACTTGGATGAACAACAACAAGAAGAGGATGAAGAAGAAGGTAAGCACGATGAGGTCGTGCTTCCTAATGGTGTATCTCACGATGGAGCTTTTGATCTTTCCTCGAATCCTTCATCTTCAAGAGAGTGAGTCCTCTGTATTTACATTGCTAGTTCTTGTTTCATGCTTTTTTGAGGATGTTGGTTAAAACAAAAGGTTAATGTTCTTTCAGAGATGTAGTTGGTAAGAACGAGAGCGGGATTGAAGGCATATTGACTAGGTTGGAGAAAGAAAGGAATTTGAGTCTAGGGATTAACTTGAGTGGGAAAGGAGGAGAAGTCAATGGTGCCATGAATGATGTTTCCTCAAATGGTTCACCTCCTCCTTCAATTATTGTGGTATGTTTTCTTGTCTATTATATAAACTTTGCTGTTCACTGCACAAGAATAAACTGTTTATGTCGTGAGGTGTTGCCCTACCTTTTTTTTTTCAAAAGACAGCTGGTGAGTTTCAAGATCTCGACGGTAGTAGAAGTTCAGGTGAATATGGACAAAATAGGTATCAAGAAGCCAAGTCAGTTTCAGGGAACATAGGCTTAAACGATTCGTCTACATCAGAAACGTGGAGAACATGGAGTATGAGGAGAGCTGGATTTACTGATGAAGATTTTGAAGGTATGCTAGTGACTTCTGTCTTCTTCCATATGATGAACCCCAGTAAACCAAATATCTAAAGCCATAAACATTTGTACAGCTGCTGAAATTTCTTCCAGTAGCTTGGTTGGTGTGAAGAAGGATGATAAGGATAAGGATTCTGGTGGGAAAGATAAAACTGCATCTTACTCCGAAGATATAAATACAACTCATATCAAAAGCCGTCTTCAGAATCTCCAGTCAGAACTTTCTTCTGTTCTTCAGTCCCTTAGGTCTCCTCCTCCTCCTGATGAAGTTGTGTCAAGTAAGGTAACGCCTGTTTTCATTTCTTTGTATGGATGTGACCTAGAAACATTTCTCTATTTGACTGATCTAGTATGACTTCCTATCAAAATAGTAGCGATTCTTTAAATGATTAACATTTGGCTTATTTTTGGCTTATGATTTCCTTTAGGATGGTGAGACAAATTCTAAGAACTTGGAGAACCTCAATGATGATTGGGAGTTCAAAGAGAATGAAATCATGTATGCCCAGAACAAGCTACGGTCTACAAGGGCCAAGCTAGCTGTTCTTGAAGGAAAGATGGCTATGGCTATAATGTATGTTATGCTGCTCATTACTTCATGTGAAAAAAAAAGAGGAAGCTTATGCTATTGTCTCTCACATTGGTTATGCTTCTTTCTCTTGTAGAGACGCACAGAGGATTGTACGGGAGAAACAGAGAAAAATAGATCATGCTAGGAGAGCTCTAAGGTTACTCCGGACTGCATCCATAGTATGGCCTAACTCAGCCACAGAAGTTCTACTAACGGGTTCATTCGACGGATGGTCAACCCAGGTCAGTTCATATGGATAAAAGAACAAACGGATTAATCTAAGTGTTTCACATGTACTTAAATTTGTTTTATGATTTGGGAAGCAGAGGAAAATGAAGAAAGCACAGAACGGAGTCTTCTCTTTATCGCTGAAGCTATATCCTGGAAAATACCAGGTTAGATCAATCATTCAATCAAAGCCGTATCTGCATCTAATATGTTAAACGATATCTTAACCTCGCTACATTTTCTTCACAGATAAAGTTCATAGTTGATGGCCAGTGGAAAGTGGACCCGCTTCGACCCATTGTTACTTGTGATGGATATGAAAACAATCTGCTCATCATCTCGTGAGGTCATAGACAACAACGTTTTAGAGCTAATCCCACCATTGATGGAGCATAAGCTGAATCAGTAGGGTTTTAGTTTCTTTTGAAATATCACTTTCATGTAGAGTAAGGTAGTCAAGGAAAGCAGGCAGTAGAGCTAGTTCTTTTTTTCTTTTAATCTTGACAACACAAGAATTTAAGGAAAATAATCTGTATATCTCAATTTTTTTTTCCATCATTGTAATGATACAACCACTATGTTCCTCTGACGAGAATAATGCAAACAGTTGACTTCTCGCATTGTCTACTGGTACACAGATTAGATATTATACATCCCTTTCTATGATGAGGAGGGAAGTTTTTGTATTTGCTTTGCAACATAGGTAAATCCACTTCCGCAGTATACTTTGGTACCTCTCGTCCGCTGGTCTGTACTACATAGGCTAACGAGCTGAGGATTGTTCTGATCATTGGTGTTTCCAAGACCTAGCTGACCATGTTCACCCCATCCCCATGTCTGAACTTCTCCACTCTCTGCAAAGGCAAATTCACAGTTTCCTTTGTTAACAACTAAGAAAGTCAGAAGAACAAAGAGATGAATCTCTCCTCATTTACCTGTTACAGCAGTAGAGTGCTCTGCTCCAGCTGCAATTTGCACAACTTTAACTCCATCAAAGCCTGGAACTTTCTCCAAGAGAGGTTCAGAGGAATCTTGTAGCTTCTCGGAATGTTTATTAAGGGTGTTACCAAGCTTGAAAACTTCGCCATCAGCTGTTCAACAAGCCCATGAGCAGAGGAATGGGTTCAATAAGCTAACAGAAGGTAACTGATGCATTCACACGGAAATTACCGGTTAGTAACAGAGCATGATTCCATCCTAAAGCAACTTCTCTGAAAGAAAGAGATGATGGCAAACACTGAGGGGTTCGAACATCAGGACTGCCGCAGAATCCTCTTCCCCAAGTGAACATCTGTCCATTAGCTGGTCAAGCACATCGGTATTAACAAAACAGACACATGATTGGGGAAATAAAAAAGAAACTGAACATGAGAGGGAGTTAGAGAGTTAACCGGAGATAGCTGCACTATGGTCTCCATTAGCTGCTATACGAACAACCTTAACATCTTCTAATCCAGAGACATCACATGGACTATTTACTGATTTTGTTACGTTAAATGAGACACCTAGCTGTCCGCGTTTTCCTGATCCGAATCCGCAGACTTGATTGTCTAAATAACACAAGTTATATAAAATCAAGAAAGAAAGATACATTTTCTTGCAGAACCCTCTGAATGCAGTATCAGATGTTTTTACCTCCGAACAGGACAAGTGAGTGGCGCATACCACAAGCTACCATTTGAACACTATTACAGACAAAGTAAGAGACGTAAGTTGGAGTGCAACGTGACATGTTATCACCATGACCAAGCTGACCAAATGATCCATTGCCACAAGTGAATAGGAAACCGGAATCTACACATACAACACACAAAAAAAGGGAGATGAATCTCATTGTCTCCAAATTAAGTTACAAAGCTTCATCTGAGTTTACCTGAAACAAAAGCAGAGTGGCTCCATCCAGCTGAGGCTTGAGTTATTACAACACGGTTGTCGAAGAAAGATACTGGTTTAGGCAAAGTAGAGTCGAGGATGTCTCCATGTCCTAATTGACCAGAGTTTCCCCTTCCCCATGTCAACACCTTACCACCACCTGCAAATAAAAAGAGCTTACTTTAGATCGGATCAGAATGATATATGGAGATTTGTAACGTTTACCAGAAGTCAAGGCGATGACGTGAGCGCCGCCACAAGCGAGCATAGATATGGAAGCAAGTGACGTCAGCGAGAGAAGCTGCGGGAGATGCTCGTCTTGCAGCTTGGCAGTTCCTAGTTGACCGTCTGTTCCTGCTCCCCAGCTCCATACTTGTTCTTCGTCATCAGCCGGAGTTACACCGTGTTGGGCCATTACACCACACCGTGTTACAGACCTCCCCGCCTAGTCGCATAGCACTTAACAGCGACTTAAAACGACGTAGTTTGATTATTAAAAATTAATTAGGAGGTATGGGCTTTTGATGAATGGGCTTATTATCATCGGGTCAAGGCCCACATAGCAACTCCATTTCTACTCTTCAGCCTTCACTATCCACGTGTAACTGAGAAGTTGGAGAGAGACAAGACAGAACGGTGGACCCTACGAAAATCCAGTGTTTGATGGTTCCCAGTAATATTTCGCCACGTTTCGACTGTCTAACCTAAATCTTCAACTATTATTAATGCAATGAAAATCTCTGTGTTTGTACTAAATGGTCCCTCCCACTGTCCCACACAGTCGTGGATGGTGGAAATATCTGGATCTGAGACATTTGATCCGCACACGTGAACATTTTACAAGATTGTACTGAGTTTCGAACATCTCCACTGGTCGTGATTCAGATAAGAAGAGTTCGGTCTATTTTTTTTTTTTTTGAGCAACCACAATTNTTTGAGCAACCACAATTTTCTTCATTCATATTAAAGTCTTACACTCCACAAGAGGAGAATGAGTTTAGCAATGAAATAACTGATTTTGCCACCGAATCAGTCATTACATTATTCAAATGAAGTACATACAAAAATGAAATAACATCTGGTATATAAAAAACTCATGTTGTTTTAGGAACTTTTTCAATATTGTATCATGAATGTTGCTTTTACGGCAGGTTTTCGGAATAAACCATAAAGACCATAGTTCGTAATATTTAGATACCTTTACAAATATGTTAAANAAAATGGTAAATGTTGAATAAAATGTCGAACATAGTTCGGTCTATTTTCAATTTCACAACCCAAAAGAATAAAAATTCAAACAGTGCTAGTCATTTTCAAATGATAGTATCAATTCTCCTTTCTACTATTTCAATCATTGACTAACTGAAAATGTTGCATGTAATGTATGTACATTTGGATAGCTGAATTATCCTATNTCATGCTAAAGTCTTATACTCTATAAGCGGAGGATGAGTTTAGTAACGAAATAACTGATTTTGTCACCGAATCAGTCATCACATTATTCAAACGAGGTACATACAAAAAGGAAACAACATTAAACAAAAAATTAAAATGGTAAATATCGAATAAAATGCCGAACAAAATTCAGTTTATTTTCAATTTCACAACCCCAAGGAATAAAAAATCAAACAGTGCTAGTCATTTTCAAATGATAGTATCAATTCTCCTTTCTACTATTTCAACCATTGACTAACTGAAAATGTTGCATGTAATGTATGTACATTTGGATAGCTGAATTATCCTATCATTTCAAAAACACAAACCTTTGCATTCTCAAGTCGTTGAAAAATATGGTCTTTTTTTTAAAACATGGTCTTGTCGGTTAGGAATGGGCACGGATCAGATATCCGAGTTTTTGGAGGTATTTGTGATTTGTTTCGTTTATCATGGATATCTAATTTTCCGATTTGCTTCGATTCAAAAAATACGGATATTCAGAAAAACGGATATCCAGAAAATAATATTTGCGGATATTTACGAATACTTATGGATATCTTATATCTTTTGATTAATACAAATAATNCAAAACATGGTCTTGTCGGTTAGGCATGGGCACGGATCGGATATCCGAGTTTTTGGAAGTATTTGTGATTTGTTTCGTTTATCATGGATATCTAATTTTTCGATTTGCTTCGATTCGAAAAAATACGGATATTCGGAAAAACGGATATGCGGAAAATAAATAGATATTTGCGGATATTTACGAATACTTATGGATATCTTATATCTTTTGATTAATACAAATAATCTTAAAAGTTTGATACAAATTTACAAATTTATTTTGTAAAACATTTTTTTTTGCATAAATACAACATAATTTTTTTTTTAAAACAGTGAATTTGCATATTTTGTAAATTTTTTAACTCGGTTAACAATTATAATAACACAAAACTTAAGAAAATTTTTTTAATTGTCATACATGTTTACTTTTCCTTTTATGTAATATTTTATATAAGTGATAATGTGAATATAATTTTTTTAATCTTATGTTAGAATAATAATTATATAATTTTATACATCAAATACTTTAAATATAATCAAGATATACATGTATTTATAGATTGTCGGATCGGATCATATATCCGCTTTCCAAAATTTTAGTATTTGTGATTTGCCTCGGTTTTAATGAATATTGACTTTTAGTATTTGTTTTGCTTCAAAGGCTTACAGATATCCGAAATTTTTGGATCGAATCGATACGAATAACAAATCGAATNTTTTTTTTTTAAAAAAACAGTGAATTTGAATATTTTGTAAATTTTTTAAACTCGGTTAACAATTATAATAACACAAAAATTAAAAAAAAAAATTTAATTGTCATACATGTTTACTTTTTCTTTTATGTAATAATTTTATATAAGTGATAATGTGAATAAAAATTTTCAAATCTTATGTTAGAATAATAATTATATAATTTTATACATCCAATATTTTAAATATAATCAAGATATACATGTATTTATAGATTGTCGGATCGGATCAGATATCCGATTTCCAAAATTTTAGTATTTGGGATTTGCCTCGATTTTAATGAATATTGACTTTTAGTATTTGTTTTACTTCAAAGGCTTACAGATATCCGAAATTTTTGGATCGAATCGATACGAATAACAAATCGAATCAAATTTAATAGATAAATTGCCTAAAATGCCCATCCCTTAATGTCGGTCGAATTTTATGAAAGGTCCGACTACTTTAAAATAACGTACGTTTAATACAAAGATTTTTTATTAACCATCCATGAAAATATTTTCCCAAGAAAATATTTTCCCATGAAAATCGAACCCTAAAGAAAAAAAAGGAGGAAATAGATAAGTTATTATCTTGGGCCACACGGGACAGTGTCACAAGCNGACTACTTTAACATAACGTACGTTTAATACAAAGATTTTTTATTAACCATCCATGAAAATATTTTCCCATGAAAATCGAACCCTAAAGAAAAAAAAGGAGGAAATAGATAAGTTATTATCTTGGGCCACACGGGACAGTGTCACAAGCTTACAACAACCCTAGATTTGAAGCACTCAAAGCTGGGTCATAGTAGAAGAGAGCTGCAAGCTCCGGGAAACTGTATTGATTATTTCCCAACACTCCCTCTTCTTCACTGTACTGCGTATTGTCGCTTTTCACCGAGCTACCTTCTTCCCCAAGCTTCTCGGTTTCCATTGACTGAGTTTCGAGTTTCTCTTGAATTTTCAGCTCCTCTTTGAGAAGAGCAACCTGTTTCAATGTTTCATCAAAAATGTTGAACATAGTTTCTGCAAATTTAGCATTTTTTTACGAATAAATGTACCTTGTCCTTAAGGGCTTGGTTTTGACGAACGAGAATGTCTCTGTCGGTCTTGAGCTTAGCATAGCTAGCCTTGAGAGAGTCGCAGTCGAGCTCTAGCTGTCTAGTCTTGAACCTAGCCCTTCTGTTTTGGAACCATATAGCGACTTGACTCGGCTGCAACCCCAACTTCTCTGCCAGCCAGAGTTTCCTGTCAGGTTCGAGTCGTTTGTCTTCTTCGAAACTCTCCTCTAGTAAACGCAATTGGATTGGTGTCAGCTTCCGTTTCTTGGTTGTCTCGCGCGTCTTGTAGCTTTCACAGGCGTCGTCTTCGTCCACAGTGTTAGTCTCCGTGTTGCTCATTGAGCTAGATCCTACAAGAGAATCAAGAATTCGCAATGACACTAAAACTAAGAAGAGAGATCGGATCTATTTCACATGAGGTTGTTCAACGTTTTCACTTTTTTTTTATTGTTTAAACTTTAAACTTTAAAAACTGAAATGACTGTTTTTTAATTTATGTGGATACACTTTAGCAAAGAAGATTCCTCAACGGTCAAAACTTTTAGAGAAACAAAAGATGCATTTGAGAAAAGTAAACCAAAATCTAGAGCAATGTAGCAGATGAATACCAAAAAAAGCAGAGAGAGAGGTCGGTGGAAAGCAAGAAGAAGGAAGCTTAAGGCAATGGCTTTGGTTCTGGTTCTGAAACCAAGAGAAAACTTCTGAATCAGTGTTTGAGTTTTCCATTGGTGAATGTTGTGAATGAAAATGCTGAGTCAATTACTGCAAAATGTTGAGACTCTTAAGGGTCACTTTTTATAAAGAATAAATTATGGAATTGCGAAACAAAAAAGTTACAAAAAAGAAAAAAAAAACGATTCCTTTTGCTTGTTTTAGTATTTGGTAGGAAGAGTGAGACAAAGGTTCTGTTTTGCCATAAGAGGGATTATATGTGTGGTTTATATAATTAACTGAGTTCAAACATGGCTATTGGACTAATATTTTTTCCAATCCAGAGGCCTTCTTAGCATATAACAACAACCTAATGTTACAGTGAATAAAAAGTTACTTTTCTTTCTTTTTTTTTGAAAAATGGCATATATTTTTTTCCGACAAACTGTTTATTTATATCAAAAAGTTACTTTGTATATTAGGGGAAATACTGGATAATAAGTATGACAAGCAAAATCATAGTGATATTAACATGTTATTCAACTACCATTACGTAACATGTAAAATCTCATAACTCTATGTAATTATGATGATTAACTCAAAAAGAAAAGAAAAACCGGATCCTAGTGTGCATGAGTTCGCAAGTTGGACACGAGATGCTCTCCAATCACCTTTGTTGTCTATTTATATGCAAGTGGGTACAATATTTCCTTATGTCGCACAAACAATCCCTGTGTACTACATTTGACGAAAATAAGGAAATTATAAAAGTGACCCATTCTTTTGTTTTCCGTCGACATCAGATTCTTTTGGTTTGGTTTCGTGAAAACTGTGAATGTCCAGTGGTGTAATAAAGTATTACCTTTCTTTTGTTTATTCACATAGTGTAGTGCTGTCCGTTTTGTTTGATTATGCTATTTTCTGAGTTCAGCAAATAAAAATCTAAATCTGTTTATCTTTTTCTACGATTTGGTTAAGGCTTGGGTTAAAACTTATCCAAAATACTTGTTTTGAATTAACTAGATGTGTTTAGCAAAAACAAAAAAAAATTATCTAGATGCAGATCTGAATCAAACCACCTTAATGTTAGAGTATCGAATGGTGGAACTGGATAACGAATTTACTCCCAAGTTATGTCATGGCAACATTAATTATATAAGTTTCCCTTTGCTACTTGTTTGGAGCTTTAGGGACTTAAGATGAAGGTGCAAGTGACGCAATGTTTGAGTTTAACCTATATACACGAACAGTGGTTCATTGTTAAAATTTGCATCTAGTAAGCCTGAAAGGGATGAGGTGGAACACATATAGTCTCGTGGTAATATGGTCCAACTCATCAACATCAACCAAAAAATGTCGGTGTATGCATGGAGACAGCTAAAAAAAGTTTGTAAAAACTCAAAGGTTCAAAGCGTTCTACAAGCTAACAATTATGATGTTCGTTATCGAGTAGGCTTTCTAGAAAGAACTTTAAGTCTACAAGCTAACAAATATGATGTTCTTGAGTAGGCTTTCTAAAATACCGTATTGACCAGCTTAAATGATCCTTCTATACATAAGATATATCTTATTATCCACTTTATCAGCAATACCGATACATAACTTCGCCAAGTGACTAGCCGTAGTTTTGCCACCATTGATGTAACTAATATCCATCTGTCATGGCTTTAACCAAATCAACCAATGTCTTGCAATCGATATCCATCAAAAATTTTAACCTCATTTTTGTGTGCAAAAATAGTCGTGTATGGTCGAATAAAATGAAATATGTGATCTATTTCGAACGTGTTTAATGTGATGGGAAACATGTTTCAGGTTACTAGTGTGATTTATATATCTAACTTGGTTTGAATTGTACGTTACTCTCGAGAGTGGGTTTAAATTAATTACTAAAGTACTTTATAAACAACTCATGTGTTTTTATTTTTCCTTTTTTGGACAAAATGTTTTTATATTTCCATTTTAGTAAATTCAGTGGGGGAGGGGGGGGGAGTCAAGTTGTTTATTACACTGATAGGCATTTAATTTCTATTTGAACAATAAGTTACAACATAAGACTTATTGGAGTGGTTTATTTCACTCCATAATATTCTTTATAATTGAAAAAATAATATGAAAATGAAACCAAACGTGCTTATGGGCTGACTAATTTTTAAAATTCGATTTCATATTTCGATATATTGAATTTTGTTTTTCAATTGTATAGTAAAAATGTAGTAACATGTTTTAAATTAATTGAATCTGATCTTTAATTTATGTGTAGTTAAGATGTAGTAGTATAAATGACAGCATATGACTATATGAACAGCGGATCAAGAATAAGAATATCAGTGAATAATATGAACCATGGAAGAGAAGTGACCAGTACATCGTTCAAAAAGTAAAAGAAATGTTGAAGTACGTAGAACATATATTTGAACGGGCCTTGTGGTCAAGTGGCAGTGGACAGGCATGAATGTCAACACGTTTCAAGTTCGATCCACCTGCTATACGAAACTAAGTCACATTGTTCTGTTCACCTAACGAGAATATGAATTCATGCTTTAGGACCCATTTGAATGCCTAGGAGAAGAAGTCTATCCGGCGGGCTTGTGATTCTCCCAGAAATTAGGTCTGGTTCTAATAGTGACTCAGATTTAACTTTTTTTTTCAAGAAAAAAAAAACATATATCGTGGTTATTCTCCACATGGCCACTAACCCACTAGATATTCTCGTGGACGAGTTAGGCTTAAAAGAAAACAAAAGTCATCTATCTACTGTTTGTATAGAAGCATAATGACGATACGAAAGGAAATGGATATGCTGTTTTGTTCAAATAGGGAGTTTTGGTGTGGTTCATGGCCATCTCTCCGAGGAATTATTTCGCTTGGCGTCTTGTTTCTCAGCTCATCTCGTTCACTTTTACTTGATTTATTTACATTTGGCACTGATCATTTGATTTTAACAGTGTCTATATATACATTGACTTTAACAGAGATTAATCAATGTTTAACACGATAAAACAATGTCGTTTATATATATATAAATGTGTTAATTCTGAGACTCAAATTCGTGTTGTGATAGCCCTTTTAAAATGACACATTAACAACTAGACTAAAGTAAAATTTTGAAATATTATTAGAAATTTTAAATTATATAAACTAATATTCTTCTTCATATTATCCAATTTAAAACTTTGTTGATTTTTTTATATATTTTAGTTATTGTGCAATATGTAATTTGAAATTATATGATTTTATTTCAAAGTTAATATTATATATAAAATATATAAAAACAATCATCAAAGTTTTAAATTAGACAAGATGAAGAAGAATATTAGTTATATAATTTCAAATTTATAATAATATTTTTAAAAATTAATTTAGTCTAGTTGTTACTGTACCTTTTTAAAAGGGTATCACAACACGAGTTTGAGTCTCGGAATGAACATATTTTTTTTTTTGTAAATTTAGATATAAAAACGACATTGTCTTATCGTGTTAACAGTTGACTAACTTCTGTTAGAGTCAATGTATATATAGACATGTTTTAAGAACTTCGAATAGCTTTCTTATATTATAATTAAGTTGAGGTCGTTTTTGGCACTGCCGATTTGTTCGAGTCCTATTTGGCACGACTGAAATAGTTGGGGTCGAAATAGACATTTTTCTCGTATATCAAAATGACGTTGTTTTATCTTGTTAACGGCTGACTAACATCTATTAAAGTCAACATAGATTTCATATTTTAAAAAGTTCAGATAGTGTCTTTGAATTATAATTGAGTTCATGTCGTATTTGACACTGTCTATTTGTTCAGGTCGTATTTGGTACGACCAAAATAGTTTGAGTCGAAATAAGCACATTTCCTGTCTAAAATCATAACTGTGAGAGTCTTTTATTGCATTATTTCCGCTGATTTATACTTTCTAGGTTCTTGAAAATAAAGTTATAAAATAAATATTTTATATATTTTACTTATTAAGACACAAAACAAGTTTTTTATTACATGATGATTTGAGAAAGATATTTCTCAAGAAAAAGTAACAAACCAATATGAAAAAGTGAAAACCCAAACATCAAACACAGTGACTAATATTGCATTCTTTTATAGTACTAAAAAATAATCTAGAATATAATTTCTGCCAGCTTTGAAAAAGATAAAAAGAGACAAAAAAAGAAGATATTTAACAAAAGATTTCTTTTTTTATTAAAAAAAGATGTTTAACAATAGAAACTTGACCTTGTAATCTTACACACCGAGTTCGACTTACTTCACGCGGCATACTAACAAAAAGAAATAGAAAGTACGATTAGCTCTACGATACGCCGTAATTTCATGCAAACACTTGAGCTACGTACGAAGCATAAGGCGACTCATTCTGTAGTTTTTTTTGTTTGGTAAAACTCATTTCTGTTTTATGTAACCTGTTAATCAACTGCTTTTCACTGGTTGTTTTTTCTTTTTTATTTATAATTCATCGGGTCATCTTATCCCCTATATTATGCGGATATACTTTTATAATAACTTCGAGACATTATGAATGCATTCGTTACAGATGAATATTCTACACTTTTACACCAAGCAATTATGATTTTGTGCCCAATAATATCTCTATATGGGAGACAATAATGGAGTCTTCATTTTTGTGGTCGACCGGCCTCTCATGATCGTTGCCGCCAGCTGCTATGGTTTTTAAAGTCGTAGCGGTCGCTGGGATTAACCGCCATATTTCTCGTTGNCTACACTTTTACACCAAGCAATTATGATTTTGTGCCCAATAATCTCTCTATATGGGAGACAATAATGGAGTCTTCATTTTTGTGGTCGACCGGCCTCTCATGATCGTTGCCGCCAGCTGCTATGGTTTTTAAAGTCGTAGCGGTCGCTGGGATTAACCGCCATATTTCTCGTTGACTATTTCTTCCCTCTTTTTTGTGCAATTCTTTTTGACAAATTCTCTGATGCATTCTTTTTGACTATCAGGTACTCCAAAACCTTTATAGAAAAAATGCATAAAATACTCAACAAATATAGTTCTAATATCTTTACTATAATTAAAAATTAAATTATGGAAACAAATGGTAACTGTAGTTTTAAGATCAAAACGTTCCTTCAACAACTTGAGATACTTTAAAACAACTCACAGGAACGTTCTGCAAATCAGTCTCTCGAGTTGAAAGATAAGAAAGATAAGCCAGCTGTAATTTGTTATCATATTCTTTCTTATCATTGTGACAAACCAGGACACTTTGCTTCCACATGCCCAGAAAGAATGAAAAAGATGGAGGAGGCAAATATAGCAGAAACAGAAGAAGCTGATCGAACCATCTATATGCACGAAATCCTCTTGGATGAAGAGACTGTCATGCCAAAGAAGTACGAGGCAGACGGAGCCGAGATGGAATATGGTATCTTGACAAGAGAGCAGGTAATCATACGTCAGGAAGCAAGCAATATTTCTCTGAGCTCAATAAGAATGTTAAAGGGAAAGTGAGGTTTAGAGATGGATCATGCATTGAAATAGGAGGGAAAGGATCAATCTTATTTCAAAACAAAGATGGCGATCAGCAACTCGTCACAAATATCTACTACATCCCTAAACTTAAGAGAAATATTCTGAGTCTTGGACAAGCCACTGAAGCTGGCTGCGATGTCAGAATGAGAAAAGATTACTTGACTCTCCATGATCCAAGTGGAAGGCTCTTGGTGAAAGTCATTCGTTCATCCAACAAGCTTTACAAAACCAATCTCAACATTGGAAAAGCAACTTGCTTTCTCAAGAAAGAGCTACGCAATGTGGTTTTTAATGAGAATGCTAGTAGGAATTGGAAGGGAGACAATTGAGGTGATCTAGGTATGTTTGAAGACGTTATAAATGAAGGTCTTGGATCGTATAATTCCCAAGATGAGAATGATGAAGTTTATGATACGTCCGAACCTGTTCAACCTCATTCCGAGCCTGAACAAGAGCAAGAAGACGCAAAAGATGTTGAAGCTGCTCAGCCTCAAGTAAGAAGATCAGACAGAACAGTAAAACAGCATGATTATCTTAATGGATATGTCAAGTGGACATTGGCGTGCATTGATGAGATAGATTCGATCAACATGGCCAAGACGCGTACCTTATTTGATCAATTAGCCGTAGCTAAAGAGATTGGTCTCAAATGGGTTTTCGAGATCAAAAGGAATGCATATGAAACCGTCTACAAGTTCAAATCACGATTTGTAGTCAAGGGATATCTACAAGAACATGTGCAAGGACGTGTGCATGGCGTTGAACACATTCCAGGAAGTGAGCAAGGCACAAAAATCTTGACCAAGGCGTTGGCACGAATCAAGTTCAAGATGATAAGAAGCCTGATCGAAGTTCAAGATCTCTCTAAAGCTAACTTGAAGCTTAAAGGGATGAATGTTGGGTAAACTTCAAATAGCTTAGATCCTAAATTTCCATTAAACAAGTCGGTTTAGAAAATAGGCAAATTAGCATTCCTAATAGTATTAGGAACCATCTAATTACTATAGGAAAAAAGAAATAGGAGTTATCTGTTTGCTATATAAACACGTCTCTTGAGTTGTGAGAGTAAGTTGAACAGAGATTCAAAATGTTTAGTTTTGAGTTATTTTCTAAGCACATCAATAAACAGAGTTATTCTTTATACAAAGTTATGTTTGTGTTCAAGCTAAGATTTCAGATTGCACACATCACGTTTTGGCGATTTTAGTTTAGGAGTTTACAATTTCTGATCGCGACTTAATTCTTGTCTAGGAAAAAACTAATGATTTTAAAGTAGGATACTATGGGTTTAGTGTGAGAAATTAAAGGGATTTCACTTTATATATAAAACAAAAATATAGAAATCAATCGGAAATGTTTTTGTTTTAAAAAAATTCTGCATTTATTTATTTTTTAAATTGTAAAAGTTTTGGCAAATGTCAAAAATTGATTTGATAAGTGACTTGTGCTTAGTATATAAGAGATTATAGCTTTAGCGATATCCTTTATAAACATTACTACCAGGGAACAAATGAAATTGGAATTTATCGAGCAAGTGAGTCCTCGAATCACCAAGTGAACTATACCCATTCACATAAATTATTATATTTTAAAATTTAAAAACACAAATATACACAACAAATTCCACACCAAACGATCACACTGTTCATCGGTGACCATAACCATCATGAGAGTAATAAAAGTTATCGTCACTTCACAAGAGAAGTACAACATAAAGATTTAACATGCAGATGGTCTGAAAATAGCATACGGACAATTAGAGATACACAACACTGGCATAGTGAGCAGAACAAGACAAGCCAGCTGGTTTTAATCTTGTGCTGTGAACCGGGTGCTTTCCATTATGTGGTAAGCGCTAGCTTGCTCGAGGCCCTCGCGTCTATGAAATTCTTTGATCTGCACCACAAGAAAAAAAAGAAAAAAGTCTAATAACATTGTAAGATGCAGTTAATGTGAATAGCTTCATACCTCATCACCGGGTACATTTTTGAACTCTGGAAGAATTAGACGTTGAACGAACTCAATGTATGAAGCCGTGATGGTTTCAGTTACCCCATCTGCAAACTCAACCTTATGTTTCTCCGACATCAAAGACACTTGTAACAGTAAACCATCTTCACTAACTGCAATAAATTTGCCTCTAATTAAATAATGGTTATAGCATAGAAGCATTCGAATGAAAAAATCTCAAGAGAAGTGAAGAAAACCTTTGAGAACATCTCCTCCGTCTTTGTTGAGTTCGAATCCCTTTTCTTTGAAGTACTCTTCGACACATTTAATGTCACTGAAACGATGTTTAAGTCGATGGACAGCAAAAGCAAGATGATTCAGTGTGTAGCCGTGGAAAAGCGCCCATGCCCCATATTCACTCTCTCTTCACCATTCATAGATACAATTCAATAACTGATCAGCTTTAACCATCAAATGTAATAACTAAAAGTTATTGATTAGGAAGTTATCAGATATATACTTGGCAAGTTGATTAAAGTCGGCTGATGTTGGCTTCTCCCATATTAAAGACCCCAAAGTACTTGAAAGAATGGCTTGCTTACCACCTTCTGGTTTCAAATACTTCCTTATTATCTCCTGATTAACCATAAATGTTGTATTAATGCCAAATATTAATAATATTTAATCTCAGACTAGGACCAACAAAAGAGAATTACATATGTTATGTTGAAGACTCATAATGACACAATATTGTGTTTCTTGTCCTTCATACCTGTGATTCTTGGCTTAGTTCGTCCACAAGAAGCTCAGCTATAACAATTCGTGGCAAGGGGCCGTTGCCTAGACCGTGTCCTTCACCAGGGACGTTAATATCCGGAGGAGAAAGCCAGAGAACGTGTAGATGCTTCTTTGGAAAATCAAGTCTGCCTCCAACTTGAAATCCATAATCCATGAAAAAGCTCGACAGAGAATCTATTCCATAACCATCGACCTAAAATGATGACCTGAAATTCTTAATATACTTTGATGTCTAAATAAACACAAACTTGAGGCCTAAAATACCAACTTGTTGATCAGAACATAGCATTCCCACTTTACCAAATCTTGTTACCTTGATTGTCCTGAAGAAGAAGTGGTCGTAGGAGATCTTTTCGTTGTCCACTGACTGAACTAGTTCCCATACCGTATTTGCCATCGTATTCTTCCTCAAATACGTTTTCAGTATACTTTCAAGTATATCCCGGAGAAATTTTGCACTTCCTCCCTGGTTACAACATAATCATATATTATCTCGATGATTAGTTGGTTTTGATATTTTACATTAAAAGAAAAATATCTTAGAAAGAACCTTGAATGATGAAGCTTGAGGCAAGTCGAGAGAATCCATGTAGGAAGATCTTTGAGCTTTGTCCGGATGAGAAACACAACTTAGCTTGGCTGCTATTAAATTGTATCGAAAATTAGTAATTAATTATTACGCGACAAAGAGTGTGGAAAATAAGCGACAAAGACACTGATTGCCTGTTTGACCAAAAAAAAAAAAGATACTGATTGCTTNGATACTGATTGCTTGCTAGTGGACAATAATAACTAGGGATGAACACAAATCAGATATCTATATTTTTTAGAATATTCGGGATTCAATNAGATACTGATTGCTTATAATAACTAGGGATGAACACAAATCAGATATCTATATTTTTTAGAATATTCGGGATTCAATCTGTTTCTCCAAATAATTTATTACCTGAGTTTTAGTTCAAATAATCGATTATTTGATCCAATTCAGTCAGTATCTTTTTGAATATCTGGTAAATTTTAGTTTTTTGATCGGATATTCTATTTAATCCTTTTCAAAAAAAAAAATAATATTCTATTTAATCCATAAAAAAATAAAAATAATAAAATTTTATCACAACAATAAAATTTATTTACTTTAAAAATTCTAATAAATAATTTAATAAATTTAGTAAAAGAATATTATAAAACCTATATAAAATATAGTTTTTGTATAACATATATATATAATTCTGTAAATAAATGTGTTTATATATGCATATAATGGACCAGATCACATATCTATTTTAAAAAATATTAACATTTGTGAGCTGATATTTTTATAAATATTATATATTAGTATTTGTTTTGTTTCATAGACTTACTGATGTCCATAACTTTTAGTTCGAATCCAATCAAATAACAAGTAAAATAAAAATTTACAGATATTTGGCCTGGTCTTATAATAATAATTAAGTTTGACTGAGCTAGTGGGCAATCGGTAGGTGGCCACGAATAATTTTTCTTTTCTTTTTAATATTATATAAACAAAATTCTACATAAAATTATAAATTAACAAACCACGATGGAGAACCTTTTGAATTCAGTTGTATGTACCACAATGACCTACATATTGTCTTTTAGCTTTTGCATTTGTGTTAAATTTTACGCGAAGTCCGAAATATATGTTGCTACTTTGTGTTTATGCTCTGAGTTGCAATTTTCTGGAGTTAATATCGAAAATATGATGTAATTAACAACTAAGGAATTAAACTACACCAAAAATAAGGAATTAAATTTTCCAAGGAAATAGTGACTTCACATATTTTTGACTCAAAAATATGTGAAGTAAATTTATATTTTCGGTGCTATATATACGTTGATTATTAAAAATTAAAACAATAATTGTAATCTGACATTTTTCTAATGTAAACACAATATGTAGTGTTGGTTTCCCACAAAACACTCACATATGAAAGGTTAATTAGTGAAAATTAGTGATTTTTGTTTAGAAAAAACTAAATAAAAACAAGAGAATGTTGATTGCGGATAGAAATCTAAATATAGAAAATGTTGTTGTACTGCTCTACCATATAGTTTACGTAATTTAAATACAAAAATTGTATTTCTATGCATGATCCAGTATGAGTGTGAATTTGATTATCCCTTAAGTGAATAGGATTAGGATAATACTTCCCTTTTTAAGTTAGTCTTGGAATTAAACTCCGATAATATTTGACCAAAAAAAAACTCCGATAATAAAGATTAATGACCGCATTGAGAACAATGAGAAGTTCAAAATATGTATAAAATATAAAGCCTAATATAATTTGAGAAAACATCCATTAAAACCACGAACTTTCAAATTAAACCAAAAAAATCTCCAACTTATGTTTGAACTAAAAAAATCTTCAACTTTCAAATATTGGCCAATTTAATTATCATATTTTGTTGACTAGGCAATTTAAGAAATCCGAATAGTCAACTGTTAAATTCGATTGAAAAAATAGATGTTTGTTCACTTTTTAAACAACATTGGTTTAAAAGATGTTTGAAACATTAATAAAAAAATATAGTTTTGTTTTTGTAAACATTGAAATCATTTTTTTTTGCGAAACAAGAACAGTAAACCGATTTCATCTTCTAGATTTTTGAGTGAGAAATATGAAGTCGATTTTGGGGATTTAGTTTCACGAAAAAGGTATTCGAACTGTTGAAAAAAGTAAAATAACGTCGTTTAACTAATTTTTTGAAACGACATCGTTTAGAAGGTTAACGACACCCATTTTTTAAAATGAGTTTAACAGTTGACTATTCAGGTTTCTTAAATGACCGAGTCAACAAAACATGAGAGTTAAAACGGTCAATATTTAAAAGTTGAAGATTTTTTTAGCTCAAACATAAATTGAAAGGTTTTTTGACAAAGTTCAGGGTTTTAATGGTTGTTTTCTCAATATAAATTATAATAATATAAGATATATACAGTATGTATGCCCTAATGACTTCAACAGTCTCTTGATTGAAAAGCTTAGTTCTTTGATCAAGTCTCTTCGAAGACTCTTATGCATGACTTCTCCTCATCCTCCTCCACTCTTCACCGTTTCTCCAGCCGTTGCAGAAGCAAATTTGCCTGAACTAACCGTCGCTGATTTCTTCAAGTCAACAGATGCGTTCCCACTCTATCTTCTAATCTTGATGATTTTTTACTTCGTCCTATTACACTACTGGCCCCGTTGGGTTAAGAAGAAACTAAAGCCCTTGAAGAAGCAGATTTTGAAGTCTCTCCCAAAACTGACATTGTCGCCGGGATCATGTGTTATTATGAGGTCATGTAGATGTGTGATATGTCTTGAAGATTACGTGGCAGGTGACGTGGTGCGAGTGTTGCCACTGTGCGGACATGAGTTCCACGCTTTTTGCATCGACAAGTGGTTTCAGTTAGGCTCTACTTGCCCTTCTTGCCGCATCATCCCAGTCGCACACATCAGATCAGTTTAATTTACACACACTTTTTGATCTGCTAATCCTTGAATATGAATAATATTTTGGTCAGAAATTAATAGATATTTTTTGTCATGTATGTAAAGACGGTGAACCATTCACCTAGGCAGTTTCAAAATTATCTAGAAACCCACCTTAATGTCGGGTCAGTTTAAGTCAGGGCATTACAGCATTGGAAGTTTTCTCATAGTTTCTCAACGTTAAAATAACTAAAAAGGAACAAAAATAGAAAAAAGAAGAGTTTTTCTTCTTTGAAAGAATCTCTAACTATTTCGAAAGACTCAGAAGACCAACTTCCAAATAGTCTTATTTTTATATTTAAAGTTTAGCTGCAAAAAATATATTAAGTGATTAAACTTTGCGTCTATAAGATTATTTCGGGTCCACATCTTCCTTCTCAGGATCTTGGTAGTGTAACTCTCTAACTAAATAAAACCATGATTAATGCAGAGTTTTTAAGGAGAGTCTCTTATCAAATATATAACAATTCTTTTTTGAATGTTACATTTATTCATTTTAAAAACCTTTTTACAAAAATAGCATTTTTTTGAACATCAAATGCTTATATTAAAATGAAAAATTGCATTTATAGTTTGAAAATAAAGATAATTAGAAACAAAAAATGTTCCAAACACTTTAAAGGGAGATTATCATTTACTACCAAACCACACTTGCATTGCCCTGTCTACAACATAATTCCCCACATCAACATAATTGATTCAAAAGTCCAAAAGCGGACGCAGCACATGTCCACCATACCAATAAACAAACTCTCCAAAGTACAAACCAAAAATATCATAAAGACCCAAGTGTGGCGTGAGGGGGAAACAAACCAAGCCACTGAATAAATAATGAGAGAGCTTTCGACGGCTCACGAGACCATTTTGTATAAGTAATAGTTTGTTGTTATCTACATCCCGCAAGCCAACCGCCATCCGGAAACTTCTACATCAATACCTAGCTGAACCAACCCTGAAATTCACATTTGCTTTGTCACGCCTCTCTATATATATTAAAGCTCGCATGAGAGATACATAACAAGATTGGTTTGTAAGTTCATCAAACCTTGATAAAAATGGCCTCGACTTGTCATTAGATTTAGTTAAACCAATAGTTTTCACCGTGGTTGCTCCTCCCTCCTCTGTGCCATTGCTTCCAAGCAGTTCTTCAGCGAAGTTTTTCAGCCCCTGAAAACGATTGAACGAAATATAGTCAATCAGTACTCGTTTAATTTATAAGTGATTTCAAGACTAATAAGAAAAGATCACCTTGGTTTCAACATCTGCAAGTAAATTACGAGCTTTCTGGTTTACAGGAAGTTGAAGCTGCTCCTGTAAGATTGAAGTTTTGCATGCCAGAGTTAAGATACAAATTAAGGAAGATAAAGGGATATTATATTAACGAAAAAGGTATATTAATACAGACATAGAGAGGTATCAATTCGATTTAAGAGTAGCCTACCATGGCAGGAAGTTCTGTGCTCTTGCCTCCAAAATAGTTATACAAGTGGAGCATGCAGACATTTGTGACATCCTGCCACCAGAAACAGAAACAGAATCAGCAATGAGTCACCAATTCGTGGGTGGTACAATTAAAGTAACCATAATTATGATTTGATTATCAGGTTAATGCTGCCTGCTAATAAGACTTCATGTGGTTCACAGGGTGGGAAGGATATAAGTACCTGCTTGTATTCCAATGTGTCCAACTTCCCATCCTGCAAAAAGTAAAGTTACACGACAATAAATTTAGTAGAGATACTAAAAGGAGTGAGAGGCTAGAAAGGAGAATTCTGATTCCTGATCTGATCTTCTGCTTTGTTCATATATGCCTTGAACAGAATGAATCTTTACAACTCACCAGTCCACTAATCATACTATTCAATGACGCCAACTCCATCTCAAGTGAGTTGATATCCTCGCGAACTAAGGTGACCTGTTCAGCAATAAACAAAAAAATAATGAAAACACAATTGGTCCAACTGTCCAAGACTGTTCAACATATTACATATACATTAGCAATGGAAGGAAATAATTTCTAGGGGTAGGAACTATAACTGTATACCTCTTTCTTGACTCCCTTGGAAAGATCAATCTGCTTTTCAACCTTATCATCCATACTCTGAATCTTTTGCGTTAAATGCTTTTTAGCAGCCTGAAAAACCAAACGATTATGATCAATTAAACTTTATAATGTCTACAGCTTCATAAATCACCAGTAAGTAATAAAAACAACTCACCGCGAGGGTCACTGAAACTTGGTCAAGATTCTTGGTCAAGTTAGCCACGGCACTAGCCATGTTGGCTTTCGTCACGTACATAAGGTCAGTAAAGGAGAGTCCCTATAACCAGTAAACAAAAACACAAAACGTTTTCTAAATCCCCTTACAAGAATAAAACCTAACTGTCATGTCATCTCACCTTCCACCACATGCAACCATATCCTAACACTCCCAATACCGCAGCAGGAACAATAAGAGCTTGTAAGTTTGCTGCTGATACATACACACACACACAAAGGAAAAAACAAACGTGATGAACAAGAAACTTCTAAAAGCTTTGTTGATACAAATACTTCAAAAACGAGTAACATACCACCAGAAACTCCATCCATGACCGTTATCTGCCGCGATGAAGCTAACTGTCGAACCTCCATGGCTAACCTACGAACCTGAGAAGCTACGGCATCGGAATCATCATAATCTCCCTCAGATCTCTCCATACCTTTCACCACAGACTATCAAAACAAACACATCATTAAGTCAAATATTTTCTAGAAGAATAAAAAGGAAAAAAAGGTCAGAGTACCTGCAATTCACCCAATATGTCCGATAATTTACCGTTCTTCATCATGATCGTACCAGTGTAACCTTTTTATTCGTTAATTCACATTTAGTGGTAGCGAGAAAGAAGGCAACGTTGAAGAGAGAAAAACGAGTGAGATACCTGCTCCGGCTAAGATTAAGATCCTGGATAAGCCAACTCCGGCTTGCATCNCCCGCGATGAAGCTAGCTGTCGAACCTCCATGGCTAACCTACGAACCTGGGAAGCTACGGCGTCGGAATCATCATAATCTCCCTCAGATCTCTCCAAACCTTTCACCACAGACTATCGAAAAAGTACAAGTCAATATTTTCTAGAAGAATAAAAAAGAAAATAAGGTCACAGTACCTGCAGTTCACCCAATATATCCGATAATTTGCCGTTCTTCATCATGATCGTACCAGTGTAACCTTTTTATTCGTTAATTCACATTTAGTGGTAGCGAGGAAGAAGGCAACGTTGAAGAGAGAAAAGCGAGTGAGATACCTGCTCCGGCTAAGATTAAGATCCTGGATAAGCCAACTCCGGCTTGCATCGCCATAGCTCCGGCTGTTTTACTCCGATGCCTCCTCCGCAAGCAGCTATCCGTCTTAAATCGAATAAATTTTGTAGGTTTTATTACTATTAAGATATTTTTTTCGAGTTTACTTGCGAAGGTCAAATTCAACCGCCTTTATCTATTTTGAAGATTAATTTGAAACCGGATAGAAGAGTGGTTCAACCGGTCGGTCCTGCATTCAANATTACTATATTTTTTTCGAGTTTACTTGCGAAGGTCAAATTCAACCGCCTTTATCGATTTTGAAGATTAATTTGAAACCGGATAGAAGAGTGGTTCAACCGGTCGGTCCTGCATTCAAAATATTTTAATTAAGTCAAAATATATTAACAGCGTATTTTTTCTGTTATTTATAGATCTTGAAATAGTAGAAGATATTAATTGCAGTGTTGTTTTATTTAGTTGAAGTTTGAGTTGCATTTTAAATAAAATTCCAAACCAAAACTAATTAATAAGTTGAAACTCAAACTGATAAAACTGCAAGTTGAAACTCAAACTGATAAAACTGCAAAAAGCATCACATATAGGTCTAATGATCGTTGAAGTTATGATCAACTTAATAAACTAGTGATGCCTTAAATATAGTTATGGGGAAGGTCAAGAGCGTGACCATCTATCCATTTTACACCTCATCATCCTCCTCTTCTTGTTAGCCTTGTTCTTCGAAGCTAACTTCAGTTTCCTCTTTGCGTTTCTCTCAGGGTTCACCACGGCCATTTCCTTCTCTTCTCGCCTCCTCTTCTGCCTTTTCTCTTCCAAACTCTTTTTGATTTCGCTGTAGACGTGCACAAACATCCGAACGCCTAAGCTCTTGTCTCTTACACTGTCTCTCACCTCTTCAGCTAGCTGTTTCAACTCATCTGTGATGACTTTCCCGGTAAACCCTTGGCAAACTTTGTACAACGGGAGCAGAATCCTGAAGGCGTATAGGCGACACTCTTCTTGATTCAAGTTCGAGGCAAACTCGTTGTAGACGTTGAACACCATCCTCATCTGATGAGAGTCCACATCAAACGCAAGCTTCCCCATTCTCTTGAGCAAGCTTCCGACCAATACGTTTCTTACATCATCTTGGCCTCTCAGGTTGCCTGAACTAGTAAGACCCAGAAAAGTAGACCTTAGTTTCCCTGAATCAAATACTAGAAAGGCTTCCATGAACTTGGCTTGCTCATCACTGTCGAGACTTGACCAGTACTCAACATCTGTTTGTCCAATCATTGAATGAAGACCAGTGACCGCAAAAACAAGATTCTCTCTGAGATAATCTTCTTCAGTGGCATCATTGTTTTTGTTGACGAATGTGTTGCGGTCCACCTTTAGGTTTAACTGGAAGCAAAGAGAAGCAGCTACCATGAAAAGGCTACTTGGCTTACCAAGAAGAGACTCAGCTTCCGGAGACTCATCAGCTAGTTTCTTGAAATAATAGTTCAGGAGGCGGCATGTTATAGTTTGCAACCACTCGTGTCGGTGCAACAACAACTTAAACACCATTGTCCAAACATCCTACAAAAATTAAGAAGAAAAATTAGATCAAATATTAAATGATCAAACGAGATAACAACTTATGCAAACATTACCTTAAAATCTTTATGAAAACATAAATGAGGAAAATGCTTGAGCATCTTTTCTATCATAATCAGAGTGTAATATGCTTCCTTCCATAAGGGGATATTGCCTTCCTCAACAGTGTTTTGCAACTTCACAGCAGACTCCAAAATCGTTTTAGCCTCTTGCAAAAGTAATCTGCACTCTCTCTCTGGATACTTGACTTCAATGAATAATCCCAATACCTGCACATGCATCCAAACAAATGAATGAGAGTGTTATCAACTGCCGCAAGAAGCAACGCACATACTCCAAAAAATAGCCAAGTTTTGTGACAATGTTATTGGAGTATGTGAATGTTTACCTTTGCTGCTTTAACCCGTGAGTTCTCCTGCTTATACCAACCGATACAGAGCTTAAGATTGGAATTATAATTACGCATGCAACCTATGAGAAGTTTGATCACATCACAAATCTTGGCCAGCAATGTTTTGTCATTTTCTGTTTCCAGACAACAAGCAAGCTCAATAAACAAGTTTTGAGACTGCTGGTCAAGAACTGACTGGTGGCCCAGAGTACGTTTTGATTGCTTTCCAGGATTAGAATCTGGGAATATATTGATAAGATTTTGAAGAACGTCAAGAACTGCTTTTCTTCCAGTTGGATGTTCATAGCTGTAGAAAGATACACTCAGTTACTATTTGAAAAGAACAAAATAAAGGGTCAAATTTTCACAAAGCTAATTGCACATACGTACCTCAGATTTTTCAGCAGAAAGTGAAAACGTCCTTCTAGGCGTTTTACAGAAAGTGCATAATTGACCATAAACTCTACCACTATCTTTCCACATATATTTCGGATTGATTCATCCTGATGTGTTATCATCAACCTTGAAACCTGGTCGGCAACATCATATATCTTCGGAACATTGAGCTTCTTTTTCACAATGGCCTTGAGAAGTGAAAGAGAAGCAACAGAGGAATCCGATTCCAGATCAGAGAACATAGGGAACTGAATCAACATTTTCAACTCCTCAGATGATAATTTGAAGTCATCATTGCTGACAAGTGCTGTTAACAGCTTAAGGCATGACTGCACAAGAGGACTACTGGAACTCACTGCAGACTGGGCAATGTCTAACACTTTGGTTTTCACTTTACCTGCTTCAGACTTGAAGGAAGGCAGTTGAAGCCTTAGCAATGCAGTGAAACATCTAATAGATGAAGATACAACATCTTCATACACAGAGCTCAAACAACCAACAAGTAGTTTGACAAACGGATCCAACTTCGACACCAGCTCTTCGTTGGTACTGTTGGGTTGGATTCTCTTCAGTCTGTTGTGCAATAAGTTCAGAGCAAACACGGTAATGAGATGTGGACATGGCTTTGCACCTGAAGTATCTTGAATATGTCTCAGTTTCCTATTCTTTTTGGGTGACTTTCCACTCTTGTTGTGGTCAAGACGGTCATATATGAAACAGAAAAGATCTCCTTGATCAACAGATGGGTTGCCTTCAATACCAGCTGCAATGTGCTTTAACATATCCAGGAGTATTGATTTTCGCTTTGAAGTCATAGGCCCCTGCAGCTGCTGCCTAGTGACCGGAGAAAGTAGCTTCAATGAATGGCTTCTGAACGTTACATTTTCAGCTATCAATCTCAGTGTGTCAAGTGGCTTGCGTTTCCTCGTTTCCATCTTCTTCTTCCTCTTGTGTATTGAATCTTTATTATCCTCTTTCTGCTCATCAACATCTCCAAGGATATCTTTTTCCACAATAGAAAGAAGATCCTCCAAACAATGATCCAACTTACAACCCGTAGGATTGGGCAGGCACTCTGATAAGATGTAGTGGACAGTGTACCCCAGGACATGCACCTCAGATCCTTTTGCTAATAGAGAAAATAGCTTCTTAAGGAAAAGTTGCAAGTAATTCTCCAGGCCAAGCTCCTTCAGACAAGCAGCCAGAGCTTTTCTGGCATTCTCACGTGTGCTCTCCATCGGGTCCCTCAAGAAATTGGAAACTTTATAGACTGAATCCATATGTGAGTCCATTATCTCTTTGGGAAGTAGCTTTAGAACCTTCACAGCAGCCACATAGGCGTTGACATAAACGCTATCAGACTCAGAATCCACCAGCTTCCGTATCTCGGGCAACAAGGTTTTCTCAAGGTAAACCCTAATCTCCTCGTGACGCTCCTGTGCGTAACCACCACCTTTTGAAAAATGAAACTTGTCCAAAATCGAGCAGATGAGATTCAACAGATGCTTGCTCTTGTCGGCATGCTTATTCATCGCACGGAAACACCGGTTCAATAGAGCGTAGTACGAGTCCCAACTCATATGAGCCGACAGGGATGCAAGGGCTTCAACGCATGCACCATAGACATTTTCATCTTTACTATTTTGACCCTTTTTAACTCGACCTTTTCTATCTTGACCTTTTTTCTCTTGTCTATCAAGCAACATGTTGAAAAAGATTGAGACCAAGAGTTTTCTCACAACTCCCTGCAAAAACCCCAACAGCAATTGGTAATAAGTCCACTGAAACTACAATAATCGTATTCAAAGAATCTAGAGAGATTACCTCAGGCAGACTGCTATCTTCGATCTCCTTGGCAAAACGTTTAACTGCATTTGCTCTACGGTGTGCCTACAACAAAGACATTCAAAAGAACAGTCACTGTAAGGTTTCCATCCTCACCACAACAACACAAATACAAACTGTTAAGAATCCATTCTGATAAAAATGACTTACCTGAATGTTAAAGACGTTTTTAAAGAAATCAAGATCATCGTTTTCAGAGCACAAAGGTCTCAATGCGGCAAGGTTCCCGGAATCTGGAAGGCTCATCACCATTTTGCGTATCAAAAGAATCTCCCCCTGCAGCAAAATCATTTGTTTATAAAAAAAAATCTAAAACTATGGGCAATAAAAAATTCATCTCATGCCAGACTTAGAAAGGGTCTTTTGTACCTTTCCACTTGAGATTCCGTTGTTCACTGCATAGCCAATGTGTTTCAGAATAAAATTATTCAAAATCCACAACACGCGATCAACTGTCCAGCTTGCAACAGATTTTGAAACCTCTTTGCCACTGTCGAAGTGAGTTGAGGCCTCTTGGCCAAGTATAGAGGATGAAAATTCAATAAAAGTGCACAAGAGGTTACATGCGCAATCCCTTAAGGTGACTTCTTTTGATGTTATGTTGTATAGACTCTGTGAGAGAATGATCATCATGTGCTTCTCCGAAGATTCGTTAAAGAAATCCACATCAATCTTCGCATAAGCATCCATTATCGTTTCGTAGTCCAGGTCATCAACTTCCATGGGTGAGGTTGCATTCATATCGCTGACGCATTTCACCTGTAAGACGACACAAACCAATAGTTTGTTACAATCTCAAACGCAAAAAAGATCAAAGCAAAAGGAAGATGGCACTTACCACTCGATCTAGAGAAAAGTCGATTTTCGCAAGAGATTCGAGAAGGTTACAAATGCATAATCGGACATTAGGTCCAGCGTCTACAAGCATATGAGAGACTGTATCTATAATTTTGTTAGTACTCTCCCTCCCAAGCAACGATGTGATGTCTTGAATAGCTAGCAAAGCCTCACGATGAATATCTGTAAAAAATACAATAAGACAGTCACACACACAACTGACGTGAATATTATATAAATATTACCAAGAAAAGAAAGGAGTAATAGTAACCAGACCAGAATCTTTCACAGGTTTGTTCAGGAAAGACAGTAAGATATCCAAATACTTCATTGCATGAGATTCATCTCTGATATGCATGGACAATAGTTTAAGAATCTCTCTTTCTCCATGATACTTGAATGATTTCCTGATCATAATTCACACTTTTTCTTTAGAAGTTGAAACAAAGACGAAATATATAAGTCTGTTGATTCAGAAGAACCCTTACCTTCTCAAAACATCCCCACGGAAAAGAGAATGTAAGTTGTTAATCAGTGCGTCTAAGAATCCTTTGATCATATGGTCATCGTCCTCCATGTCCTTCTCAAGGCTGAGCAGGTTCTTTATGAAACTAAAGGCAGAGGACTTTATATCGTCTGAAGCTGTGGTAACTGTTAGAATTGAGAAAATGTCTGGAACAAGAGACTCTTCCCGACATAAGTAGGTGACGAGATTGGGGCTTTTACTCATTGACAAGAAGCATTTGAACAATGAGCTTGGTTTCTCACTGCTAGAACCCTCCTGCTTAAAACTCTTGATTAAAGGATTCATTGCTGAGAAAAATAGGTCCCAGAACTCAGAGCCAAGATCACAATCCTCGTACTTTTGAAGAACATCAGCAGTAATCTTCAGACATAACGACCTCAACTCTTTAAACTGCTTAAGAGAAGTGCCAGCCCACATACAAAAAAAACATCAGAAAATGTAAGAACTGTCGGAAAGAGAGCAAACAACACCAAACAATAATATTACCTGGTCGTGATTTGTTGAGACAATCTCTGTATCAATGTTACTTTCTTCATCGATGTTTGGAGCGTTGCTTACTAATAGCCGGACAGCGCATCCCATTAGAAAGTCAAGAAATGGTCGGACATGGAATACACTAACGACTTCAAGTATGTGTTCTATGACATGAAGAAAACCAGATTTCATCTTCCAGGGCAACGTAGAAAGAGCATCTACGTTGATATATGTCGAGAACTTGGACTTTTGGAAATAATCCAGAGAGCTTTTGCCTGACCTCCAAAATAAATCCCTTGCTTCATATGATATGATGTTCAAAGGCTTCATCAACAATGCAAAGAACAGGGAAAGTTCATTAACATCCAGCTGAGGTATAACGCCAAGAACTGCCTCCCTGTGACGACGACTTGTACTCTGACAACAATAATAAAATATGTTAGGACCTAAGTGAAGTAAACTAAAACAGAAGTATGTAATACATGTACCTCACGCGGCGCTGAATTCTTCAAACTCCTAACTTTTGGCATAAGGATTCTAACTACAAGAGAAACAAAGTGAGATCTGTGAGCTTCCTCAATGTCCTTGGAGAAGTCCAAGGTCGTGAGCTTGTCTATCAGTTCTTTAGATTTGATCAGATTCTCCAATCCATGGCGGTGTCGGAGTAAATAGTCATTCCACAGCACAAGGCACTCGAGGACACTCATTTGTATTTCAGCATCGTTATCATCCAAAAACCTAGCAAAACATTTTTCCAAAGAACACAAACCAACATGCAGGAAGACGTCAATGAAAATTTCCTTACTCCAAGATATTCAAAAAAAAAATTGGTTGCCAACCTGTACTGCAAAACGTCGTTTACAAATTGACTAAAACGTGACGACCTCGGATTCTTCATCAGCTTCAGCAAAGCCAAAGACTGTTTAAGCAACCCCTTCCACTCATTTCCTTTACAAGCTTCGCTGTTATATAGTCCGACCCTGCAAATAGAGAGAGAGAAAGACTTGATGATGACAACAGATGAATCAGATTACTCTTCAAGAACAAAAGATATAGAGACGTGATTACCTCAAAGGGTTTTCGGTCTTGTACCCCATAAATTTCAATAGCAGAGGGAGAACATCAGAGGCATGAGACTGAGCAACATTGGGAACTTTCTGTAAGGTCTTTAGCAACAGAGATACTACATCAGCAGTAGGCGTACCATTAGACCGCGGGAAGAGAAATGAATGAAAACTCTCCATCAGACCTGCATATTGAGTAATACAAACATCAGAACTGTATAGAAGATAAGAAATAAAGATGAAAAGATTAATATCGAGACGCAAAACCTACCAGTATGCTTATGTGAAATGCTGCAGTTTTCATTCAAATTATCATTGTGGAGTGCTTCAAGTTTTAGTTGGCACTGGCCCAAATAATGAACAAAATCATTCCACACTGCTCCTGTGTGCTTCATCATAAGAACCCCAAGGCACTTAGATGCTAGTTCCCATATTTCAGTAGATTCCCTGTTTCTATGAAAAAGACCTATCATTCCATTGAATACAAGCGGCACATATGCATCATGTATCCTGCCAGCACAGAGATCCCTTTGTATTGTTGCCAATTCATTTCCAGTGGATAATGGGTTATGACGCTCTTCAACTATTTTCAATAACTGAAAAACCTGGTAATGACAGATACTACTACTGTTAGTGAAACAATCAGGATTTGAGGGTAAGGCTTTTTGGAATACACAACTAAAGATATGTACTCACATTCGTTTCAGAGGAAGACTGTTGAACCGCTTCAGTTTTCAGCTTCTTCGTTGGACGATGCTCTTCAGAAGGGTCAGGAGACAGAGGTTCAAAATGGCACAAGATCCTTAAAGTCATAACACGGACGTCTTTGTTGGGGTGACGTAAATTTTCAGAAAATATGTCAAAGGCATCTTCAGCATTGTTTGTTTGGAGTTCTGGACATGGCTTAGAGTTACCATCGTTAGCTAATAGAGGTCTGCAATTTAAAAACAGAATCAGTGATGGTCGAACATGGATTTAAAAAAAAATGAATAAACCACCAGAACATAGAAACTCACCTATACACAAAATCCAAATAGTTGGCCACAGGAGACAGCACTTGTACACATGACTTGTAACATTTAGCAAGAGACAAAGCTTCCTCTACATCACTGTGGATGAGTCTTCCACTAGAACTGATTTTGAGACATGACCTCAAAGTAGCACCAAGTAAGCTCTGCCACATCAGGTCCTGAGAGCTAGAAGCGTTCACTGAAAAAGAGATATAGCACAAAAGGACGTTAAGATAACTTCTAAGAAATGAGACCGTGATCAAGTACATCAGTATAATAAAGTGGAAGTAGGCAAGGCCAAGAACTTACCAACTGAGGCTGCCAACTGCTGTTTCAGAGTATTCTTGAAGCGAATCAGAAGTGAAGAATCCACTTTGAAATAGGGAAAACAATTGACAACTCCCCAAACAATAGCCAACTCAGCCTCATCACTATGAGCTAATCCTGTTTTCTCTATATTCGTTTGAACCTTCTTAATCTTGTCTTCCAAGAAATCCTGAATACTCTCAAATGATCCATATACCATATCCACCTTGTCGTGGCTAGTTTGCTGCTTCTTACACAATGATAATAAGAGAGGAATAACCTCCTCCGAAGACCCCATAATCATATTGTTGATCCAACTGCAACACATATGTTAGTCACTAAAGACATACAGATAGGCAGATTGTTAAAAGAGGTAATAAAAAAGAGAGTCTTGCCTTAATATATTACTGGTAAAGAATTGCACTATTAATTCATCCTTCTTCTCTAGCAACCCCCACAAGAAACTCAGCAAACTGGGACGATTACATGATCAATTACAAGCAAGAAAAAAAAAGAAGAGAATTTAGCATATTGAAAAGTGTAAACAAATACCTTAAACTCTTCAACGAAAAAATGGGGGTCCATTGTGAAGCAATGGATTCCATTTCATTGACATCCCTGGGTATGTCAATGGTGCATAACATCAATCCCTGAACTTTACTCAGAACATCAGAGGAATCCATAAAAGTTCGCATAATCTGGCTCACAAGTCCAACCAAATATCGGTAATCTGTTACACATTGACAAGGAGTTAAAATGGCAATACGATCATGCCAAACCTATGTTTTCATGCGTGCCTAAGAAGAAATAACTCACCATAAACTTTGAGACCTTTCCCAACCCTAACAGCTGAAGTAAGCAGTGTCAAGAGTCGGGTCAAATGAGCTGAGTTTTTGTTTTTGATTGATTCTTTTGTTTCTTTATACAAGCAGTCCCACATAACGGTTAATTCTTCTGCATTAGTTGCCTTGCATATTCTTTGCAAAGCAGAACTCACAGCTTCTACTGTACTACCAGAACCTGTAATGAGATACAACATCAAACCATGACCAACTAGTTTCTAAACTAATCGACATGCACATTATTGGAAATGGATATACTAGAGAAATATTTAGAAAAAATACACTAGATGAATAAATTAGAAGATTGTAACATATTTTTAGAAAAGAGGACTTACCCTGAGGAGAATCATCACAAGAGGACAATGTTGAATCTTTCAGCAAGAAACTCAAAACCTGCCCAGCTTTGGAATGGAGACTTTTCCCAGAAGCATCCCTGATCATAACATGATAGAGCAGAATAGCTCCTCCAAATTTATTCTGTGGCTCAGCAACTTCAGAAAGGATCCTCTTGACCCCTGTAACGCTCATGAGATAAGAATCAACTAGACTATCCCTAACATAGACAAGGAGAAAACATAAAGAAATAAAAAAGCAATTCATCACCTATCTTGAGTTGCTCAGCCTGTGCGGTCCTCAACAAAAGTGCAATCGAACGTGACATCAATTCGCTGATATGTTCTCCAGGGTAGCACCTCAGCTCCAGTGTATCCCTACATCAAAAGAAAAATAGAAATCTATAAACCGAAGAAGCCCACAGTGTATGATCCAGTATAATCTAAAGCAGGTAATGTTCATCTATTTCTAAGTTAAAGGAAGAAAACTACAAAATACTAATTCACTTACCTGAGAACACCTTCGATGTCGCGTATGAGATACTTCTGCAGGTTCATTACTATGTTCGACCATGATACGAATATCTTCATGAAAAGAAGGACCAGAATGTCAGCCAAAAATTAATCTGAAATAGCAAGCATTTTTCTTAGCGTAAAACAAGTTAGACAAGAGCAAAAACCTGCTTAACAATCTCTGGCTCTTTCTGAGCACCATTCTTCTTCAGGAGTGTCACTAAGGAGTTAACAAGCCGTGGAAGGAAGCTAGACAAGAAATATACAAAAAGGAATTGGTTAGAAGATATAGACACGAACTGATCATAGAGACCACATGCGAAGCTCGAGTTCTTGACCCTAAGAAAAAGCTAAAACCGTCTGGATATCAGTCAAGAAGGAATTAAACTTCCTAGTGATTTAGCACTCTCTCGTATACGTGTGAAACGGAACTCATATAGATTCAAGTTAGTGACCTATTCTGGCCAGATGATCAACGTATATAAATGCACGGAAGGGAACACTTACTATAACGCTTTGTAAGCTATTCGCATAACAGTTAACGTAATCTGTAGTCATCTCAAAATATTTCAATGGATTTTTCCAAAGCATTAAATTTAAGTTATATCACTTTCCAAAGAATGCTAGGCACAGTATTTGGAATACTCTAACTATACACAAGTGGCAGCAGCTAGCAACAGTGACTCAGAATTATTATCCCAAGCACTTTCAAAAACAATAAAAGAGTTTGTGCAGCTGAAAATGATAAGAGAATTTTAACAAATACTCACGGAATAAAGCTGTCCAAGAGATCTCTAGATAAAGCAGCAACCAACCTGCGCACAAAAAGAAAGAAAGATATGTTCTTTACACATCTACACATAACAATATATCTGTTCATGAGTATCTCTGCTTGCGTGCACTGGATTAAAGAGAAACATACTCGAGAAAGGCTTGCAGAGACAATCTCGCTTGCATATGTAATCCAGAGACAAGCTTTGAGAAGATTATTTCTTTTTGAGAGANTGCATAACAGTTAACAGACGTAATCTGTAGTCATCTCAAAATATTTCAATGGATTTTCCAAAGCATTAACTTTAAGTTATATCACTTTCCAAAGTATGCTAGGTACAGTATTTGGGATACTCTAACAATACACAAGTGGCAGCAGCTAGCAACAGTGACTAAGAATTATTATCCCAAGCACTTTCAAAAACAATAAAAGAGTTTGTGCAGCTTAAAATGATAAGAGAATTTTAACAAATACTCACGGAATAAAGCTGTCCAAGAGATCTTTAGATAAAGCAGCAACCAACCTGCACAAAAAGAAAGAAAGATATGTTCTTTACACATCCACACATAAGAATATATCTGTTCATGAGTATCTCTGCTTGTATGCACTGGATTAAAGAAAAACATTACATACTCGAGAAAGGCTTGCAGAGACAATCTCGCTTCCATATGTAATCCAGAGACAAGCTTTGAGAAGATTATTTCTTTTTGAGAGATAACCAACGGAAGAGTCTGAACAAAGGGAAGCATCTCTTCATAGAATTTAATAAAATGGTCTGCTATATTCAGTTCCTGCATTTGACCAACCAAATTACATGTCTCCCTGAAATAAATAATATTTGAAAGGCTACAAAAGAAAAATTCATAGTAAATAGGATACAACACTACGAACAAAGATCAAACATACCCTCAATTCAACGAGGCAATCCTTGAGAAAAGTGGAACCCTGTGAAGGCTCAGCTTTCACTTTCTCCAAGCTCTTAAAGACACTGACGACTTCTGTTTTAGCCTTTTGCATTTTCTCACGGGTNCTGAACAAAGGGAAGCATCTCTTCATAGAATTTAATAAAATGGTCTGCTATATTCAGTTCCTGCATTTTAACCAACCAAATTACATGTCTTTCTGAAAATTACGTGACATGCTACACACTACAAGACAGACAACAAAGATTTGAAATTTTACAAGGAAGGAACATGATCAAAAAGTAACATTACCCTCAACTCAACAAGGCAATCCTTGAGAAAGGTGGAACCCTGTGAAGGCTCAGTTTTAACCTTCTCCAAGCTCTTAAAGACACTGACGACTTCTGTTTTAGCCTTTTGCATTTTCTCACGGGTCTTCGTGAACTGCACCCACAAGATTAACACACAAAAACAAACTTAAAACACTTGTCAGTGAATTTTCTTAAGAAGCGGTATTTACAAAAAAGCAGAGCGAGAAGACAGAACCACAAATGTATTCGTTCCCCNTTAACACACAAAAACAAACTTAAAACACTTGTCAGTGAATTGTCTTAAAGAAGCGGTATTTACAAAAAAGCAGAGCGAGAAGACAGAACCACAAATGTATTCGTTCCCCCAGAGTTGTTGAGGGACTTGACAGCCCTAGAATCAGCTAGAGTCGCCATGATCACGGCGGCACTAAACCCCTTTTTTAGGGTTTTGAAATCTCCCTGATTCTTCTAATTTCCGATTTGCCAGAAAGCCGCGCAGAGTTTGGGAGGACAAAGGGTGAAACCCGGTTTATATAGTTTGTGTATTTTGACGAACAATAGTTTTATTTATTTATTTCCATATATAATAATTAGGTCAAACGGACCCGGTAGATATCCGGTTCTCTTAAAAGACTGGTAACCGACTGGATTTTACGGTGTTAACCAAGATTAAACCGGATTATTAAATTATGGTTCGATTCAGTTTAGTGTGTTTCGGGTAAAGTTTATTAGTCTGGAGTCGAAGCTGGGTATTTGGTTCTGTTGGTTAGTTTCAATGTTTTCGGTTCACGTGTTAGGGAATGAAGTTTCAAATCAAAATATTGCTGATCAGTATTAATACCAAATATTAACCAGAATATTAAATCATGGTTCGATTCAATTTGTTGCGATTCACTAAATTTGAACCGGATTAGTCTGGTTTTAGAGTCGGAGCTGGGTGTTTTGGTTCTGTATGCTGGTAGTTTCAATGTTTTGGGTTCTCGGATTTTGGGTTTTGGTTCTCTCCAGTTGTGGAGCGGAGCTGTTAGAATCTGCCAGTTTCATTGTTTTTTTTTATATTTGAACAATGCATTTCTCTATAACTTTAATCTTTTACCTTTAAAGAAATTTGGTGAGAAAAAAGTACGTATGATAAGCATGTCAAGTGTTAGGGAATTAAGTTTCAAATCAAAATATTGCTGATCAATATTAATACGCAGAGGGCTTATTAATAAAAACAAAATTCGTACGATGCAGAAATCTATAAGAATCCCGACCAAGTTCCTTAAAAATAATATGAAATTTCAAATCTTAGAAGATAATAATAAAGAAAAAACTTAATAGAACTGGCATTAAATAACACCCCGCGTAAAAAAATTCTGCAGCCTCACAGTCATATCATAATGGAGATAACCAGCCCTTGCGGCTCTTTCCGGTTGCTCTGCAACTTCAGAAAGGATCATCTTGATCCCTGTAAAATGTTCACGCGATAAGAAGATTCAACTGCACTGTCCCCCTGCAAATAGAAGTATTGAACATAACAAATGATTAACGCAATTCATCACCTTTTTCAAGCTGACTGCGCCGAACGTATAGTAACACAGGTGACATCGACTCTGACATGTTTTCATTGATAATGTCACTGGGGTAGTACCTCAGCTCCAATGTATCCCTGCTACCAAAAAGGCCAAATTGAAACATTAAAACAAACATGAAAAAGGTAAAGGAATACACTAGTCATTCGTATATAAAAAGAAACTAATCAACATTTTCATTCGGACAAGTCAGGCTGCAAGTAACACAAGGCCCTAGAAACAAGAATCCTCAACTGATACCAGAGTGACCTTGTTCATGAACTGATACATACATTTCATGGCTAGATTGGAGCTGTGAAAGTACCTGAGAAGACCTTCAATGTCGCGTCCGAGACAAAACAATAGGGTATACATTATATTATACCAGGATGTGAATATCTGCATGAAACAAAGGACCAAAATTCAATAAAAAATAAAATTTACAAAGCAATGTCCTTAGTGTGAAAATATGTTGTTATAATTTAAGAACCTGCTCAATAATCTCTGCATCATTCTGACCACCATTATTCAGTAGAATTACTAACGACTTGACAATCTGTGGAAGGAAGCTAGACAAAAGAAAATATGGTTGGCAACATAGACAAGGACTGATCAAAGAGACAAAAGCTCAGAGTATGCAATGTTATAAGGGTGCAGCAGCACCGACTGTGGCCTAAGTACTCCCAAAACCATTAAAGAAAAACAAAGACAAAACGACCGTAGATAGTTATAGAGAGAGCAAACAGCAGTCCAGTGAATGAATTTAGTTACAACAAAGCACATCGAGAAGACGTACCCTCAATCTATTCCTTCGCATATTTTAGGATTCCGACAGAGAGAAAGAGTGGCTGCCGCCCGAGGGTAAAACACTCTATAAAAGTTCTTGTTGGACCTACCGATCCCGCCGTTAATTATCTGTTTACAATGTTGGTTAGGAAAAAAAATTAACTTTTTTTTGGTCAACAATAATTTTAACTTTTTAATTACTTTTAACTAGGTGTTTAGCCCGCCATGCGGGCATAATTACTTTACAAATATTTATTAATAAATTTATTATTAATTTAAAAACCAATAAAACAATTTATCACCATGCACTTACAAAATGAATAACAATTTTAAAATAAAACTATTCATATATGATGCAATCTTTCACTAAAACATTATATACATTTTTATATTTTAAACAATCATGTTGTGTAAATATTGTAGGAATCTCTTTATATACAATTTTGGTCGTGTTTTTCTTTTTAAATTTATTTTTTATCATTAATTATCAAGATCTTCAATTATATTTATCAAAAACAGCTAAGATAAGAACTTATAACAGGTAAACATAATTTTGTTTTGTCAAATAATGTTTTTTACTAACCGTATCAACGATTGTACATTCATTACTAAATAAAAACTGTAATATAGAGTATTTTATATGTTTTCATCTAAAAGTTTTTTTGTCTTATAACTGACTCTAAATTTATTTGTATATTATAGTATATCTAGGAATTATCTTTTTCATTTTAAAATATATTATTTTTCAATTATATAAAATTAAGAATTTTACTTGATGAATATAATTTTGTAATTTTTATTTTTTCATTAAAATATCTGTGGGATAACATTATATATAAGAATTATCTTTTTATCTTATAATATAGTTTTAGATTTGGATAATTCTTAACTTATTAATCTTAATCAATTATCTTATAAAAATATTAAAATTCGTTTTATTTTATAGCTAATTTATATATTCTTTTCATTAAGGGTAATATAGATATTAACCGCTCTAATTTAAATATATATTCTCATGATTGTGTTAATTTTTTTTAAACATTCACATATTAGAATTTTTTTAAAATATATTTTGATACAAATGTGTTTACTTGATTAATACTTAATTATATATTGTTTTATACCTTATTTTAAATATTTTTATACCTTATTTTATAATAAAAATAGTATAATAAAAATATTAATTCAAGATAACAACATAATATATAAGAAATATCTTACTTTTGGAACTCTAAAATATTATTTCAAGATAACAACACAATACTTAGGAATTATCTTAATGTTTTAAAATCTAATATTATTTAACATAAAATTTCGTTTTTAGTTATATAATATATGATATATGATATAAATTTATTAAGGGCAATATTGATATTAACCACTCTAACTTTTAACGTGAAAGCTCCGTTGCGAAAAATCACTTCGCAAATAATAGTATAGATAGATAGATCCCTATTTTCTTTTTTTATCAAAACCTTTATTTACAAAAATATTGTTTTATAATAATGGTAATGTAAATTTAAAAATAGGGATGTGTTTATCTTATTTGACTCAATATTTTCCATTATATTTCTTATGTGGAGATTCTTAGTTCTTCTTTTTTTGTGCAAGGAGATTCTTAGTTATTTTGCCATATTTGTTGCTTGTCCAAGATAAATTCCTTATTTTGCTAGACAGAGGAGTCAAAGACTCAAGTCATAGAAACATCTAAGAGTTATTTTCATCCTAAAACAGTTTTAAGTTTTTTATTACAACATAGAGCAGTTATTGCTCATACGGTACTTTTTTGTAACTACAATCTAACTAGAAAAAGTACATTGTTGATTTGTACACCAATTAGGTTTAACGTTTATGAAGTACCATATAATAGTAGCGAAAATCATAAGATGCCAGAGAACAATGGTTGGTTGAGACGACGAAGAACGGTGGTAGAGATGACAAAGAACGGTGGAAGAGACACCTGAAAAATAACAAAGAACATAGCATAATACCACAAATGAGGAAGGTGCATGACATTAAATGTTTCTCTACCGTTGGATGATGGGTCTTCCGCATCGTCTTCGCCAATGTCTCCACCATCGTCTATGTCTCTACTGTAGCTATGCTAAAGTCGATTACATCTCTGCCATTAATGTCGTTATCATATATGTTATTGTTACATCATCGGAAAATATGCTTTGACCTATCTTAACACATAGATTAAAAAACAGAGACAATAATTTTATGCAAGTTTTTTTGAAAAAAAATAATCTGAAGAATCAAATTTTAGTTTAGAAAAAATAGAAAGCTTGAGAGAAAGAAACGAAGAAGAGAAGTACAAGAACACAAATTAATATAAATTTTATATTTTATTATTTAGAAAAAAAGAAGAAGATAAGAAAAGAGAAAGCATATGTCAAAAAAAAAAAAGAGAAAGCATATGACCCACAATTACAATTTGTTTTGGTTTCAGTTAGAAAAAGTAACGACAAAAAAAAAGAGAAGAAAGAAAGTTAGAAAAAATGTGCTGGTAGTGGAAACTATCTTATTGTGTTATAGAAAACTTAAAACTGTTTTTCAGTGTAATTTTTTCAACATCTAAAGTATTCTATTATAATGTTGTGCTACGCAAACGTCATGCATCAATGAAATTAAAGATGAGTAACATCAACCCAAACTAGACTTTGAAAACACTGCAATCCTAGTCCCCCGTATCTTTAGAGATGGGGGAAAACACTGTAATGGACTTTGCGAACTATTTCTAAACGGGTCCAATTGATGAGTCCAATTATATTGACGTACCATATAGAAGACAACACAGTTCGTATAGCTCCGGGTGAGATAAGCTAAAATGGTTACGATTAAATAGGAAAGATGTTAACTATTTCTAAACGGGTCCAATTAAAAAGTAAAGATACCTAAAATTATATATTTTTATTTCTTAGACTAAATTTGTATGATTTATTATATGGTTACGATTAATAAATTATGATTTTAAAAAAACAATTTGTGGATTGTTTTGGTAGATTGATGTAGTCACAAATAAAATTAATAATTGTTTCAACTTTTAATTTTAACATCATTTTTACCATATTTGTTTCATTATATCATTCATTTACTAATTGGATCTATCGGTTCGACTACAATTCTGATTCGGTATAAAATTCACTGATTCGGATATGAAAACTCAATTAAAACATTATACCAGACTCAGATGAGTATATAGAAGAATGCTGAAACTCTATAGATATGAAAAATCTTAACATAATAATTCTGATTTTAACTTAACAATCAACAAAAAAATACTTGCGCTTCTTAAGCGCGATCAAAATCTAGTTGAATCTTTATTACTTCTTCCATTTCATGACAGATGATGTTTTAGAAAATATTTGTTGTTTCAAAATAAATAAAGTTTTGATATTATTTTCACTTCTACTGAAAATTGTGTAACCAATTAGATTTTGCAATCATTTTTATAATTAGTTCAATGTTTTAAAATATTTTAAAAATTATATATTAAAGAAAAGTAAATTTTTAAATCTTTATGTATCAACACAAAACATCATGTATTGTGAAACATGAAGGTTATGATTATTCTTTTCTTTTTTTAAAAAGAGAGATTTCATCGAGCACTCACGCTTGTAAGACGTGTGCCGGTGAGGTAGAACTCAGATTCACTATTACAGAAACACACAGATCAAACATGCAACACAAAAAACGTTGGATAAGTAAATAAAGATAGAAGAAAGTTCCTTACACGAAAATACTGAATGGAACAAAAACTTGATAACCAGGTTCGTCATCAAATTCACCATCGGAAGGGGTCTGCATGCCATAGATAACACGGTCAAAGGCTGCCATGTGCTTCTCGTAAGCAGGCATACGACTAGAAGCCTCAATACAGTAGGGTTCTTTTTCCTGAACACGCATGATACTGACTTAATAAAGAATGACCAAAATATGTACTTAGTTTCTATTCCTATGCTAATTAAGATCTCTTTATGATGTATATAAACAGACTATTGCCATACAGATCAATAACACATTTTCTCTTAGAGTTATTTCAAAAATTACCATCCATAAGACAAGAACAAATGACAACTTACAGTCTCGGACATGTGGGTCTACTTTTTCCCACAAGAAGATAAAGTAGTAACTATATTCATGTCCTTGGTGCGTTTCACCTTGACAAGGGTTCAAGAAATTTCTCCCTGTATATGGATCATAAAAAAATATGATAATATATATATATATATATATATATATATAGTTAACCAAATGATTAAAACTAGCAAATGGAAGAAGAGTGATTACATAGAAATGAGAGAAGCAGCTGGTAGCCTTGGTATTGAAGTAGTGCGCCGAGACATGCTATCATACGATCAAGGAATGAATCAGGAAACAAGGATCTAGTAAGCAACTTGGAGAATTAAAGATCCATTACTTGAAAAAGTTGCTAAATCCTCCTTGTTTGGCATGTGGTCTCGTGATTAAGAGGTACCTAGCATGAGAGTAACACAAAACAAACTGAGCAAAAAGTCATTACAAAACGAAATCAGCAAAACAATCAAGAAATTCTGATTTTCAATAGTAGCAGAACAAGCCAAAAAGGTGTTTTAGTAATAACCAAAAACATCTTCATTATACTTGCCCATGATCTCTTCGGCCTTCACATTATAAAGAATCTGGTCATGATCAGTCATGTTCTCCCAGGCCAAAAGTTGCTCATACAACAACACCTCAGCACATTTCAAAACTGAAATCGATAAATACTTACCTAGACAAAGATTAAACCACGTAATGGAGTTTGTATAGATTAAGACCTGAATAGCAGAATTTGAAGATTTTGATTTTTACTGTAGTATTAATATTTTTTGTTATGGCTTAAAATTCTGATTATAAAATTGAAACATATAAATGATTTATTCATTGATTTCATAACTAATATAAACTGTATTTTGCATTTTACAGTTCAAAAAGAAAGAAGAAATAGATGTAACTTTAGATAAATCTTATAGAAAATGATTGAACAACATATGTACTTGAAGAACCCTGTAATGTGTTGATCATACTCAGTCATGAGTTAGCCAATTATAAACTATTCTTTACATATGTCGTTCGATTCATCGTCCCCATGTAATGGAGATTATATAAAAAATGATTCACGAGGAATCACGTTTTCGACAACGTGTGTTAGTAAAGAAAAATTTGCTCTTCGAAATTACAAGATACAAACAGTTTAGTTAGAACAATTTATGAATACTAATTGCAATATAAAGGTAGAACAAGTAATAAAAGCATTCATATGCTCAAATATTATGTCTAACGAGAGACATCAGCAACTAATCTCTAATTGAGTAGCAAATCTCTAATCTTTGTTTAAGTTTATTTCTTAGCGTTTCTGAATATGAATTTCCAATATATTATTTGAGGATCTTTTAAAAAGATGTAACCTCAATTTTGTAAGTGTCCATTCTTTAATACACAATTTTGCTTATATGGTATTTTTAGAATGAGTTTGAGAAATGAACATTGTCCAACCTTATATTCACTAGGAGAAATTATTATAACAATATACTAGAGTTTTGACTCCACGTTCGTGTGAGTGTTATTTTTTTTATAAATTAGTTAATGACACTATTAAATATATAGTTTTTTATTTATTTTTAGATTTCTACACATCAAAACCGAATCCACCGAAACCGAAAAACCCTGACTCAAACTCCACCCGAAAATTTATAATATCCGAGTGGAGTCTAATTTCAAAACTCAAAACTCGATATCCTAAAAAACTGATCCAAACTTGAATGGATACGTGAATACCCGTATCTAGATGATTACCTAAAGAAAAAAATGGTAATCGATTCCACAGAAGAACATGAGCTGATACTATTATCTTCTTTCACCATTCTCTGTTCTGACGAAGAGTTCTGAAAACATTGCATCATTGTTGTGGTTGGTGAAGACGATGGTCTGATGTCACCAGAGATGTTCTCGCTTCTACTACATGAAGCTTCTGTTTCCTTGTTCCGATTGTTTGATTCTATCGGTTCTCTGTTTTTCAATTCCATTACATGCATAATTTGAAACTGAAAGAGCTGAAAACAGAGCAGGGTTTTTTTAAAACAGAGGACTTTGGTGTTATGAAGTCTTCTTTTTTCTCTCTACTTGAGCCTGAAGGTTTCGGTCTTGAGTCTGAAGTGTTTCATGCTCGTCTTTGAGACTCTCGAACTGACTTTGAGCACATGTTAGTCTCTCTCGAGATGTTTTCTTTTGGATCAAGCCCTTCTGTTTTGGAACCAAATCGTTATTGGATTGGTTGTAATCACAAGGCACGATCCAGCTCTAGTTTTTGATCTGGTTCGAGTTTTTACCAAGATCGAAGCTCTTCAGTTGCTACATGTTCAATCTTCTCTTCTTGTCTCCCATCTTAGATCCATCGTCTGTATATTCTTCTTCTCCGTTCATCTCTAAACTATAAAACCTTTCTATGTTATTCGTGACTGGAGATCTCTTACCAATAAACCCTGGAGCACATCATGAGCGATCGAGGGAATTCTAACAACGTGCCTGAAAGACTTGCTGAAATAATTCATATAGCCAGAGGCAAGCTAGCGAGTTGGAGTTGTAAACAATAGAAACTTAACTTAAGAAATTCAACGTTGCCACAATCATGAAGTAAAGTTCGAATTATAAGACTATTGAATCTTTTGTGTCTAACATCAACCCAGCATAGATACAACACTACATGAAGAAGAAAATTTTAAACTTGGCCCGGAAAGTAGGAAAGGAACATGATCAAACATACCCTCGATTCTACGTGGCTATCCTTGAGAAAGGTGGAACCCTCTGAGGGCTCAGCCTTTACCTTCTCCAAAGCTCCTAAAGAAATTGAGGACTTGTGTTTTGGTGTCTTCCAAGTTCTTACGGACAGTCTTGAAATGCATCTACAAGTAACACATAAAAACAAATTCAGTGAATTTTCTTTAAGGGTATTTACATCTATTTCAGAGAATTCCCGCTAGTCTCTGATATGCTTAGACTTCTTCTTTTATCTATTATATTAAATGAGAAGTCACCATTTCACTTCATGTGTGATTTTTGTAGGTTGGACCATTCATTAGAAAATT